>JAMKCH010018623.1:0-102851 GCA_023653785.1 Ophioderma brevispina
GATTGAATTTGGTAGGGTGGTAGAGCTCCGACGTCGAGGTTTGTGGTCAGGTTTTCGAGGCGCTCATTTTTGGGGTCAAAGGTCACCCAGGGTCATTATGGGTAACTTGGCCGTGCATTGACACTGACCTCTGCACATGGATAGGGGCTGCCGCACAGTTGATGTTCGCGAGGGAAACAACAGGAGTGTTTTTGGACCTCTACAAAATAGGGCGGAAAAACAATGCATACACCTGTGGTGAACATATACCACACAGATGTTCTATTGGTGGACAAGGGTGAATGCATTGTGTCCGCCATATTGTAGAGGTCCAAAAACAACTTCCTGATGATTCAATCGGCGACTTGACGCTATGCCATATGTAGAGGTCAGTGGCTTTGAGTATGGATATGAGTTTTGGTATGGTGGTAGAGTTTTGGCCGTACGAGTTTAGTGGTACATTTCGAGGGGTCTTGGGGTCATAGGTCATACAGTGGTCATTATTGGGTAACTCGCCGTGCTTTGACCTATGGATATGAGTTTTGGTATTATGGTGTAGAGTTTCGCCGTACGAGTTAGGTGGTTCACATTTTCGAGGGTCATTTGGGGGTCAAAGGTCCTCCAAGGGTCATTATTGGGTAACTGGCCGGCTTTGACCTTGGGATTTGAGTTTGGTTATGGTGGGTTACAGTTTCGCAGTACGAGTTATGGTCACGTTTTCGAGGGTCATTTGGGGATCAAAGGTAATCCAAGGTCATTTTGGGGTAACTTGGCTGTTGCTTGACGTATGGACATGAGTGTTGG
The DNA here is from genome assembly GCA_023653785.1 of Ophioderma brevispina. NCBI lineage: Eukaryota > Metazoa > Echinodermata > Ophiuroidea > Amphilepidida > Ophiodermatidae > Ophioderma > Ophioderma brevispina. The sequence continues at coordinate 784 of JAMKCH010018623.1, forward strand.
TAGGTGGAGATGGGTTTGTGGGTTGTGTGTTTGTTGGTCCGGCTATGTGTTTCGCCATCCTTTAACTTACGGATATGAATTTTGGTATGTGGTAGAGCCGGACCGTACAGGGTTTGTGGTCACGTTTTTCGAGGCGCCATTGGGGTCAAAGGCAGCCCGGGGTCATTATTGGTAACTTGGCGTGCTTGACCACTGACCTCTACACATGATAGCGGGCTGCCGCAAGTTGAATGGTCGCCGATTAAAACAACAGGAAGTTGTTTTTGGACCTCTACAATATGGCGAAACAATGCCATACACCTGCTGGTGCACATATTCCACACGATGTTCTATTGTTGGACAAGGAGTATGCATTGTTTCCAGCATAATGGTATAGGTCCAAAACCAAACTTCTGAGTTTCAATCGCGACTCTGACCCGCTATCCATATTGTAGAGGTCAGTGGCTTTGACGTATGGATATGAGTTTGGTACGGTGGTATGGTAGAGTTTCGCCGTAACGAGTTTAGTGGTCACGTTTTCGAGGGGTAATTTTGGTCAAATGTATCCCAAGGGTCATTAGTGGATAACTTGGCCACGCTTTGACATAGGATATGGTTTGGTATGGTGGTAGAGTTTTGCCGTACGAGTTTAGAGGTCACATTTTAGAGGGGTTCATTTGGGGGTCAAAGGTCATGAAGTCATGTAGGGGTCATGATTGGGTAACTTCGCCGTGCTTTGAAGTATGGATATGACGTTTGGTTATGGTGGTAGAGTTCGCCGTACGAGTTTAGTGGTCACGTTTTCAGGGGGTCATTTGGGGGTCAAAGGTAATCCAAGGGTCATTATTGCGTAACTTGGCTGTGCTTGACTATGGCAGATTTTGGTATGTGGTAGAGGGTTGATGGGTTGTTTGTGTTGTTTGTCCGGCTATGCGTTTTCGACCGTCCTTTAACATACGATATGAATTTTGGTATGGTGGTAGAGCTTCGACGTACGAGGTCTGTGGTCACGTTTTCGAGGGGTCATAGGTCATCCAGTGGTCATTATTGGGTAACTTCGCCGTGCTTTGACCTATGGATATGAGTTTTGGTATGGTGGTAGAGTTTCGCCGTACGAGTTTAGTGGTCACATTTTCGAGGGGTCATTTGGGGGTCAAAGGTCATCCAGGGGTCATTATTGGGTAACTTGGTCGTGCTTTGACGTATGGATATGAGTTTTGGTATGGTGGTAGAGTTTCGCCGTACAAGTTTGGTGGTCACGTTTTCAAGGGTCATTTTTGGGGTCAAAGGTCATCCAGGGGTGGTCATAGGGTAATTTGGCCGTGCTTTTACGTATGGATATGAATTTTGGCATGGTGGTAGAGCTTTGCCGTACGAGGTTTGTGGGAATATTTTCGATGGGTCATTTGGGGGGGGTCAAAGGTCATCCAGGGGTCACTATTCGGTAACTTGGCCATGCTTAATGACTGACGTAAGTGGTCGGGCCGCTAATTAGGTCGAATACAGTGCCTTCTGAAAACATTCCAGTATACTCATCTAGCGGGTATACTCATCTAGCGGGTTATTATTATTATTATTACTATGCTATCCCCTACGTTAGGGCGAAATTGGCTTTTGTTATTCACTCAGAACGCTCTGCTCTTAGGGCAAAATTTAATTTCCCCCTAACGTATTATATCCCTTGGTATTGCGGTTTATTCCGTTTTGGATAACAAAGGATATGAATATTAATTAATTTTAATAAGAAAAGAACTCATTATAACCTTATATAATAATATTTTCCTTAGAATGACACTTTGAATTATTCATTAGGCTATAATGAGCTCTTATTGTTATTTAAATTAATTAATATTCGTATCCTTTGTTAGTCTAGTGAATTATCTTTAATTTGCATAAATTAATATTCATATCCGTTGACGGAATAAAGCGCAAACCAAAGATACCGTTCAGGGGAAACGAAATTTCCCCCTAACGTATTAATTAGTGCATAAGAAAGGCGAATTTCCCCCTAACCCACACATAAGCTTATTATTATTATTATTATTATTATTATTATTATTATTATTCATGGTTTATTCAATTCACATTCGCAGCTAAAAGCTGAATTGCCGTTAACATTACATAACAATTTGCGCATTTAAAACGCATAGAATGTAAATTACATACAGAATATTAAAAGAAAAAAAGAAATCTAAAACCAAGAACACACACACCCACACATGTACACATGCACAATACTCAACCCTATACCACACATTCCAAAAATACAAAAAACACATCACTTAACACACCACTCGTATTCACATACATCCATACCAATACACACACACCCCCACATACACACACACACACAAACCCATTCACATAAAACTCACATACACAGAGGAAATTCAGTTATTGCAACATGCTTGCACTTAAAAGTTAAAACATGAGAGCTGTTTGTGTTCAGTACCCTAGTTAGATATGGTATATTGCACTATTGTAAAATCGCTTGGTTCTACGTGAATAACACGGATACACAATGTGGCAATTAACAAACTACAAAGGTAAATATTGAGTTAATTTGACAAATTGTAGTTTTAAACAATGATCATTTCAATTAATTAACATCATATTTCGTTGACATTGAGTTTTGAAAATGACGACTTCTTTTATTTTTTTATTGCTAAGGTCAGATTATTCCAATAAAGAGGGCCCTTTGTCCTCACACTCCTGGATGCAATATCGCTTTTAGTTTTCTTTACATAAATGATAAAAATATGGTAATTAACATTTCTGGTATTATGGCAATGAACATTGAATACCTTTGTAAAATGTTTAGTGTACCCAAGCAAACAAATACACATACAAACATATCCAAACAAACAAACCCAACAAAAACAAACCCAAACAAAACATACCAAACTATATTTTACTATTAGTCTTTTCGTATTTATTAGTGAAAATGACTTATCCCAACGCGACGGCTACCCGACCGATTAACAATGGGGGTTAACAATGCCCGTATATGGCAAGCCATAAAGGCCATAACGTATTGCTGCAACGCGTTGAGAGAAAGTAGCAACGCGTTGCGACATTTCGGCAACGCGTTGCGACATTTCAGCAACGCGTTGCGGTGTCGGCCAATCAAAATCATGAATTTCTGTGACGTATTTCATTTTTTTTTTTTTTTTTTTTACACACACACCCCCACATACACACACACACACAAACCCATTCACATAAAACTCACATACACAGAGGAAATTCAGTTATTGCAACATGCTTGCACTTAAAAGTTAAAACATGAGAGCTGTTTGTGTTCAGTACCCTAGTTAGATATGGTATATTGCACTATTGTAAAATCGCTTGGGTTCTACGTTGAATAACAGGATAAGTAGTCAAGGTGGCAAATTAACAAACTACAACGGTTAAAGATTGAGTTAATTGACATTAATTGTATAGTTTTAAACACAATGATCATTTCCAATTAATAACATACTTATTTTGTTGAATTGAGTTTTTGTATAAATGACGAATTCTTTTATTTTTATGCTAATGTCAGATTATTCCAATAAAGAGGGCCCTTTGTCCTCACACTCCGGATGCAATATCGCTTTGTTTTTCTTTACATAAATAATTATAGTAATTAACATTTTGGTCGTATGGCAATTGAACATTGAATAACCGTTTGTAAAAATGTTTTGTGTACCAAACAAACAAATTACCATACAAACATATACCAAACAAACCAAACCCAACAAAACACCAAACAACAAACAAAACATACCAAACTATATTTTACTATTAGTCTTTTCGTATTTATTAGTGAAAATGACTTATCCCAACGCGACGGCTACCCGACGATTACAATGGGGTTAAACAATGCCCGTAATACATTCCGAATTTCGTCATTCAAATATTTCATGTCCATGAAACAAACGCCAGTAGTGTTATAGAATAGCTTTGGGGTTAATTCAAAATTTAATAGTCGGGGGAAGGGAGCCGTAGCTATACATACCAATGCAATAACAGAAAATTTCTTGTCAGTGTTAAGTATTCCTGTAAGGTGTTGAACAATTTCACGACACAGGGAAATTAACTCTTAAGTTATTTGTAAAGTATGTGTTTTTCGTAAATTTACAGAAAATTACGCAAATTAGCTAAACGACGGCCTTTTCTCTATAGGCATGCTTTCTGCAAATATTCCGTGGAATTTAGTGTTTTTCTTCCTACAGGATCTACAAAACTTAAGTTATGAATTTAGAGAATTTTTAATTTAATCCGTGCTGCGTGGAATATTTTACCTACATTGAAACACAAAAAATTTGCCGAGATTTTATGTTTTAAAGAAAAACATAATTCTCTGGAAATAGTCAAAATATTTGCAGGAATAGTAACGACAGAATTCTAGTAAGGTGTTTATTGTTTGTGCAACTGAATTATTGACAGAAAAGGGAAGGAAAACAGTATAGTTGCATGTTAAAATTATGAATCCCCCCATTCATATGTATGAGTCGTTTTTGTTGCACAATGTATCCGTAACGGTATAGTGTAGTATTGGAACTAAAAATACCGATTTGAAGTCCTTATTAGGTTACTTTTACGGCGTAGCACTTGGATAGGAGTATATTAGGATCTTGTTACAGACATGCAAAAATCAGATTTTTTTATGATAGTGTTTTAATTTTCGGGCTTTAGCAACAACATTTACCACTTTAGGGCTACATCAAACTAGTTCCAAATAACAAGTCATGCAAACACTGTAGCATTTATGTTAATGTATGAACAGTGTGTTCCAAAAATGTTTTAAAAAACGATACTATACATGTTTAGATTTTGATGGCTTGAGTTGGTTTTGACACTCATGTTAGGAATTGAAACTGTATTGGTGTAAAGGAAATATGTTCATGATCTGAATATTTGGAATAATTTTGGGTAGGGATGGGAAAGATTATAGTAACGTAGATACATATAAATCAAATAAGTTGAACATTGTCCACATTTGTTGAGATTTTGCTACTCTTTTAATTTTCCCGCCCAATAGTTACTCGAAAACGATCCGACAAATCCCATCGCAGGTTAAATGATGACCTCCCTATTTACGTCGTTGTGACCATCCATTATCCGCAGTGTTGCCACTTATTAATAATTAATCACAACGAATTGAAAACAAAATATGTCATTCTGTAACTTTTTTTTTAATTTTATTTTACTTTCATTAATCCATCAATAATACAGTGTCAGCAATAACCAATTCGAGTCCAATCACGTAGTGTTTTGGTATTCACTTTGACGTCCCGGAGTTGGGCGCTTTGATCAATGAAGCCGTGGCGAAAATCCGCCGTTTTCTTCGTATGTCATTATAAAAGCAAAAATTAAAATGCCTCATTTGTTAATGTTTAATATGTCAAACAATTGTATTATTTTTTCGGATGTTCGTGATGTATGTACATATATTGTATGAATGTAAGTCAAAAACTGAGCTTGACAAAAACTTGAACATATTTCCTTTAAGGGGGGGGACTGCAACAGGTTTTAGACTACGACAAAATGTTTTAATTTCAAAATACATGCTTATTATATTACAGTGTACTTTTGGAAAATGATCAAATTTATTCTGACGCAATCATTTTTTAAACACATACTGTTACAAGTTGATTATTAACAAAACCACTAAAAACTACTATTAAAAGGTATACAAAAAAACTATGTAATCACGTTGTCGTCATAAAAAATCCCTGTGATCTCATAGCTATAGAGCATAATGTTTTCCACATGAAGTTGATAAGGAATAGCGTAACATTTATTTTTTTATCAATGGTGTATCCAAATATAACATTTAAAATTCTAATTTCCTTCTTTTTTGTCAAAAGACAAATACCAGGAGTAAAAATCATAAACGCTGCATGTACACACTTAAAAACAAATTTGCATAAAAAAAATACATAACGTTTTAAACGTTTAATTGAATATTTGTATAATCAAAAAAGGTTCTGTAGCCAAGAAAAAATGGTCTTGTTATGTAACTGTTAAAAAACTCCAGGAATCTTTAATGTATGAAATAAACCACCCCTGTAGAGGTTTTTTTGGTAGAGCAGAAATAACTTATTTTATATTTTAGCTATAAGATTTTAGAAACAAATGTGGTGTGAGAGTACTGGCCTTTCCACGTGCTTAATTTTTAAAATATTTGTGAACAATATACAACAAAGAACAATCTAGGTCTATTTAAATTTTGAAGACATTTTGGAGCTATTATCTTGAAATAAACATGTCTCACAATCGAAAACTTAATAATACATAATCTTGTGTTTACGTCTGAATTAATCAAGCGGGAAAGTCAGTGATAACCCTGTGTTTCTAAAATTTATAGCTAATTAAATAAGTTTTTCTGCTCTACCAAAAACATCTAAAGGGTGGTTGTAAGTATCATACATTTAAAATTCCTGTAGTTTACGGTTATCAAAGAAAGAACAAACATTTCTTGGCTACAGAACTTTTTGGCTCTATGATACCTAACGAATCTTCGTATGTTCTGTATCAAATTTGTTTTTTTAATGTGTACTGCAGCCGTTTATGATATTTTTACTCTGGTATTTGTCTTTTGACAAAAAAGAGGAAATTAGATTTATGTTTATATTATGGAAACACGAGTAAAAAAATATGTTACTCATTATTCCTTATCAACTCATGTGAAAACATTATGCTCATAGCTATGAGATCACAGGGGATTTTTGACACAACGGGAATACATATGTTGTTGTTGCTTTAATTATTATGTTTTTAGTGGTTTTGTTAATAATCACATTGTAACAGTATTGTTGATTGCGTCAATAATTTTGAATCATTTCCAAAATTACACTGTATATAAAACTGTATTTTGAATTAAACATTTTGTCTAGTCTAAACAATGTTGCAGTCCTTAAAGGAATATGTCAAGATTTTTGTCAAGCTCAGTTTTGACTTACATTCATAAATATATGTACATACAATACAATTCCCCGAAAAACTAATACAATTTGATGTAAAATTAACAAATAGAGGCATTTTAATTTTTTTTGCTTTTTGACATATACGAAGAAAAAACGGCGGATTTTTCGCCACGGCTTCATTTACAAAAGCGCCCACTCGTGGACGTCAAGTGATGACTCAAAACCTCGTGTTGACTATCGAATTGTTTATTGCTGACAACTGTATTTGATGATTATGAAAGTATACTAAAATTAGCCATCAAAAGTTACAGAATGACATATTTTGTTCTTTCGTTGTTGTTTAATTATTATTGAAGTGGCAACACTGCGATATGATTGGGTCAAAGACGTAATTATGGATGGTCATCAATTTTACCTCGATGTGGATTTTGTCGGAATCCGTTGAGTAGCTATTGGCTGGAATAAAAGGGCAAAATACTCACCAAATGTGACAATGTTCAACTAATTTTGGATTTATATGTAGTCTACGTTACTTAAGCTTCCATCCATACCAAATTTCCAATATTCAAATCATGATGACATATTTCCTTTAACCCCATACAGTTCTAATTCCTACACATTGAGTGTCAAACTCAAGCCATCAAAATCTAAACATGTTTCGTTTTTAAACATTTTGAACAAACATGTTCATAATTAACTATAAAAGCTACAGTGTATGTAGATTGTAGATTTTTTTTTTTTGGAACTAGTTTGATGTAGCCTAATGGTTAAAGGATTTGCTAATCCAAATTGAAACATATAACACTAAAACAAAATCTGATTGTTGCATGTTGGAACCAGGTATCCTAATATCCTCTATCCAAGTGCTACGCCCTAAAGTACCCTACTAAGGACATGCAAAAGGATATTTTAGTTATAACTATCCGTTACGGATACCTTGTGCCACTATTTGAAGGGGATTCATAATTTTAACATGCACTATACTGTTTTCCTTCCTTTCTTCAATGTTCAGTTGCAAGAATACCTTATACAGAATTCTGTCGTTTACTATTCCTGCACATATTTGACTATTCAAGAGAATTATGTTGTCCTTTAAAATAAATCTCGGCCTTTTTTGTTTCAAAATTAGTAAAATATCCACGCAGCAACCTGGATGACAAATAAAAATCTCTAAATCATACTTAATTTTGTAGATCCTTAGGAAGAAACACTAATTCACGGATATTTGCAGAAAGCATGCCTATAGAGAAAGCCGTCGTTTAGGCTAATTTGCGTATTTTTCTGTAAATTTACGAAAAACTCTTTACAAATAACTTCAAGAGATCTTCCCTGTGACTGTGAATGGAAATTGCAGGATACTTTCACTAGGAAAAGTTTCTGTTTATTGCATTGGTAGATGCTCACGCTCCGCTTCCCCCGCTTTTGATTAACCCCAAAGGCTTCTATACTCTGGCGTTTGTTTTCATGAACAATGACATAATGGATACGAATCGGAAATATATTACGGCATTGTTAACTACCCCATTGTTAATCGGTCGGTAGCCGTCGCGCTTGGGATAAGTCATTTTCACTAATAAATACGAAAAGACTAATAGTAAAATATAGTTTGGTCATGTTGTTGTTTGGTTGTTTTTGGTGGGTTTTTTTTTTGGATATGTTTGTATGTGTATGTGTTTGTTTGGTACACAAAAAAAAAAAACTACACATTTTACAAAGGTATTCATTCTTCATGCCATATACCGAAATGTATATTCTATAATTTTTATGTAGAAAACTAAAAGCGATATTGCATCCAGGAGTGTGAGGACAAAGGGCCCTCTTTATTGGATAATCGACCTTGAGCAATAAAAAATAAAAGAAGTCGTCATTTTCAAAACTCAAAACTTCAACGAATATGATGTTAATAAATTGAAATGATCATTGTTTAAAACTACAATTTGAAATTAACTCAATATTTACCTGTGTATTTGTTTAATTGCCACAATTGTTTATCCGGTTATTCACGTAGAACAAGCGATGTTTTACAATAGTGCAATATACCATATCTAACTAGGGTACTGAACACAACAGCTCCATGTTTTCACTTTTAAGTGGCAAAGCATGTTTGCAATAACTGAATTTCCTCTGTGTATGTGAGTTTTATGTGAATGGGTTGTGTGTGTGTCGTATTGGGGGTGTGGTGTGTGTGTTTGGTATGGATGTATGTGAATACGAGTGGTGTGTTCTATGTGGTTTTTGTATTTTTGGATGTGTGGTAGAGGGTTGAGTATTGTGTATGTGTACATGGTTGGTGTGTGTGTTCTGGTTTTAATTTCTTTTTTGCTTTTAATATTCTGTATGATTTACATTCTATGCGTTTTAAATGCGCACATTGTTATGTAAATGTTACCGCGCAATTCATGCTTTGAGCTGCGAAATGTGAATTGAATGTAAACCCACTGGGGGAATAATAATAATAAGAATAATAATAATAATAATATAGCTTATGTGTGGGTTAGAGGGAATTCCCCTTTTCTATGCACTATCATACGTTAGGGAAATTTCGTTTCCCCTGAACGGTATCTTTGGTTTTGCGCTTTATTCCGTCAACGGATATGAAATATTAATTTATGCAAATTAAGATAATTCACTAGACTAACAAAGTATTACGAATATAATTAATTTTAAATACCAATAAAGCTCATTATAGCCTAATGAATAATTCAAAGTGTCATTCTACGGAAAATATTATTATAGAAGGTATAATGAGTTCTTTTCTTATTAAAATTAATTAATATTCATATCCGTTGTTATCCAAAACGGAATAAACCGCATAAAGGGATATCATACGTTAAAGGGGGAAATTAATTTTTCCCTAAGAGAGCAGAGCGTTCCTGAGTGAAAACAAAAGCCAATTTCGCCCTAACTAGGGGATAGCATAGTAATAATAAAATAATAACCCGCTAGATGAGTATACGCTAGATGATTAATAATATAATAATAATGTGGATTTATATTGCGCACACATCCACCAAAATGGCGCTCAAGGCGCAGAACACTAGCATTTTACATAACATGTACCAAATACAAAAAATAAACCAATACATGAAAACAGAGGTAAATAAGCACAGAAATTAGAAAAACCCAGTGTTAAGAGCAAATGCTTCTTTCATCAGATTAGTTTCAAAACAGCCCTTAAAATTGAGTCCGAGATGGGCTAGTTCTAACATCTAAGGCAAGCATTCCAGAGACGTGTAGCAGCAATAGAAAAGCCCTATCCCCCCACGAATGTTTAGAACGAGGTTCACAGCCAAAGACATTTTTTGAACGTAGAGCGTCCGAGTGGGATGTATGTTTGAGAAGACCACAATATATTCTGGCGCAAGACCATTCAGTGACTTAAAAGCAATAAGCATCAGTTTGGTCATAAGTCTATACTCCCCCGGCACCAATGTAACTCCTTCAAAACAGGAGTGATGTGAGACGGCTTCTTAGTTAAAGTGACCAAGCGTGCAGCTGCATTTTGAACGCGAAGACGAGCAATCTGATTTTGTGAAGGGCCAAACACAAGTGAGCTGCCCAATCAAGCCGGGAGGTTATAAATCTGTGGACAATCTGTTCAGTGGCATTCGAGGACTCAGATATCTTCTTATCCACCATGTTTCTGATGTGAAAAGAAGCAGATCGTACAATGCTAGAAATATGATCATTTAGAGATAGATGAGTCAAAAATAACACCTAAATTTACGGGCCTTTTAGCAGGCGTGATGTCATAATCGCCAATCGTAATATGAGGAACAGTAACTTTGACAAGCTTTGAGTATACTGGAATTTTTTCAGAAGGCACTGTATTCGAGTACCTAATTCGCGGCCCGCACTTACGTCAGTCATTAATACATGGCCAAGTTACGAATAGTGACCCCTGGATGACTTTGACCCCCCCCCAAATGACCCAAACCCATCGAAAATATTCCCACAAACCTCGTACGGCAAAGCTCTACCACCCATGCCAAAATTCATATCCATACGTAAAAGCACGGCCAATTCCCTATGACCACCCCTGGATGACCTTTGATTCTGACCCCAAAATACCCCTTGAAAAACGTGACACCAACTTGTACGGCGAAACTCTACCACCATAACCAAACTCATATCCATACTCCAGCACGACCAGTTACCCAATAATGACCCCTGGATGACCTTTGACCCCAAATACCCCTCCGAAAATGTGCCACTAAACTCACTCGTACGGCGAACTCTACCACCAGACAAAACCATATCCATAGGTCAAAGCAAGGCCAATTTTACCCAATACTGACCCTTGGATGACCTTTGACCCCCACATTACCCCTCGAATGTGACCACAAACTCGTACAGCGAAAACTCTACCACCATATACCAAAACTCATATCCATAGGTCAAAGCACGGCGAAGTACCCAATAATGACCACTGGATGACCTATGACCCCTCGAAACGTGACCACAGACCTCGTACGTCGAAGCTCTACCACCATACCAAAATTCATATCGTATGTTAAAGGACGGTCGAAAACGCATAGCCGGACAAACAACACAAACAACCCATCAACCCTCTACCACATACCAAAATCTGCCATAGTCAAGCACAGCCAAGTTACGCAATAATGACCCTTGGATTACCTTTGACCCCCAAATGACCCCCTGAAAACGTGACCACTAAACTCGTACGGCGAACTCTACCACCATAACCAAACGTCATATCCATACTTCAAAGCACGGCGAAGTTACCCAATCATGACCCCTACATGACTTCATGACCTTTGACCCCCAAATGAACCCCTCTAAAATGTGACCTCTAAACTCGTACGGCAAAACTCTACCACCATACCAAACCATATCCTATGTCAAAGCGTGGCCAAGTTATCCACTAATGACCCTTGGGATACATTTGACCAAAATTACCCCTCGAAAACGTGACCACTAAACTCGTTACGGCGAAACTCTACCATACCACCGTACCAAACTCATATCCATACGTCAAAGCCACTGACCTCTACAATATGGATAGCGGGTCAGAGTCGCGATTGAAACTCAGAAGTTTGGTTTTGGACCTATACCATTATGCTGGAAACAATGCATACTCCTTGTCCAACAATAGAACATCGTGTGGAATATGTGCACCAGCAGGTGTATGGCATTGTTTCGCCATATTGTAGAGGTCCAAAACAACTTCCTGTTGTTTTAATCGGCGACCATTCAACTTGCGGCAGCCCGCTATCATGTGTAGAGGTCAGTGGTCAAGCACGCCAAGTTACCAATAATGACCCCGGGCTGCCTTTGACCCCAATGGCGCCTCGAAAACGTGACCACAAACCCTGTACGGTCCGGCTCTACCACATACCAAAATTCATATCCGTAAGTTAAAGGATGGCGAAACACATAGCCGGACCAACAAACACACAACCCACAAACCCATCTCCACCTACCAACACTCATGTCCATACGTCAAGCAACAGCCAAGTTACCCCAAAATGACCTTGGATTACCTTTGATCCCCAAATGACCCTCGAAAACGTGACCATAACTCGTACTGCGAAACTGTAACCCACCATAACCAAACTCAAATCCCAAGGTCAAAGCCGGCCAGTTACCCAATAATGACCCTTGGAGGACCTTTGACCCCAAATGACCCTCGAAAATGTGAACCACCTAACTCGTACGGCGAAACTCTACACCATAATACCAAAACTCATATCCATAGGTCAAAGCACGGCGAGTTACCCAATAATGACCACTGTATGACCTATGACCCCAAGACCCCTCGAAATGTACCACTAAACTCGTACGGCCAAAACTCTACCACCATACCAAAACTCATATCCATACTCAAAGCCACTGACCTCTACATATGGCATAGCGTCAAGTCGCCGATTGAATCATCAGGAAGTTGTTTTTGGACCTCTACAATATGGCGGACACAATGCATTCACCCTTGTCCACCAATAGAACATCTGTGTGGTATATGTTCACCACAGGTGTATGCATTGTTTTTCCGCCCTATTTTGTAGAGGTCCAAAAACACTCCTGTTGTTTCCCTCGCGAACATCAACTGTGCGGCAGCCCCTATCCATGTGCAGAGGTCAGTGTCAATGCACGGCCAAGTTACCCATAATGACCCTGGGTGACCTTTGACCCCAAAAATGAGCGCCTCGAAAACCTGACCACAAACCTCGACGTCGGAGCTCTACCACCCTACCAAATTCAATCCGTATGTTAAGGACGGCGAACCGCATATCTGGACAACACAAACAAACCACCAACCACCATACCAAAACTCATATCCTACGTCAAAAGTACAGTCCCAAGTTACCCAATAAATGTCCCTTGGATGACCTTTTGACCTCCCAATGACCCCTCGACATATGACCACTAAACTCGTAACGCGCGAAACTCTACCACCATACCAAAATATATCCATAGGTCCAAAGCACGGCGAAGTTACCCATTGACCACTGGATTGATCTATGACCCTCGAAACCGTGACCACAACCCTCGTACGTCGGAGCTTCTAACCACCATCCAAAATTCATATCCGTATGTAAAGGAGGGGTGGGGGGGGCGGCGAAACGCATTAGCCTGACAAACACCCAAACAAACAAACCCACAAACCCATCGACCACCATAACAAAACTCGTATCCATAAGTCAAAGCACCGCCAAGTTCCCAATAATGACCCTTGGATTACCTTTGACCCCCAATGACCCTCGAAAACGTGACCACTAAACTCGTCGGCGCAACTCTACCACCCATACAAAACTCATATCCATACTTCATCAGGCGAAGTTCCCCAAATGACCCCGTGGATGACCTTTGACCCCCCCCAAATGACCCCTCGAAATTGACACTCAACTCGTACGGCAAAACTCTACCACCAACCAAAACTCATATCCATATGTCCAAGCATGCCAAGTTTATCAATAATGACCCCTGGATGACTTTGACCCCCAAATGCCCCTCGAAAACGTGACCACTAACTCGTGACGGCGAAACTCTACCACCATACCAAACTCATATCCTACGTCAAAGCCACTGACCTCTACATATGTATAGCGGGTCAGATCTCCGATTGAAACATCATGAAGTTGATTTTTGGACCTTACAATATGGCGGGAAATAAGCAATACCCCTTGTCCAACAATAGAACATCTGTGTGGAATATGTGCACCATCAAGGTGTATGCATTGTTTTCCGCCATATTGTAGAGGTCCAAACCAACTTCCTGTTGTTTCACTCGGCCGACCATTCAACTTGTCGGCAGCCCGCTATCCATGTGTAGAGGCTTGGTCCAAAGCACGGACAAGTTACCAATATGACCCCTGGGTGACCTTTGACCCCCAATGGCGCCTCGAAAACCTGACCACAAACCTTGTACGGTCGGGCTCTACCACCAAGCCAAATTCATATCCGTATGTTAAGGACTGGAAACGCATAGCGGACAAACAAACAAACCCCAAAACCCATCGACCCCAGACCAAAAAGGAGTACAACAACTCATCTCCATACTTCAAATCACAGCCAAGTTCCACTCTGCCAGGATGCCTTTGACCCCCAAATGACCCCTCGAAAATGTGACCACTAACTCACTAAACTCGTACGGCGAAACTCTACCACCATACGCCAAATTCATATCCGGATGTTAAAGAACGGCGAAACGCCTAGCCGGACAAACAAACAAACAAAGTTGTTTTTTTTAGTAATATATAGATAATACACTTATTTGTCTAGGTGACGGTCACTTCTGGCCATTATTGGCCTTTTGATCATCTCCTCCATGTCATTTGTAATTTCATTTAGATTTCTGTTTGTAACTAAGTATATGTTCTTTATATTATCATACTACTACAACTCGGTTAATTGCTCGTCTTTTTTACCCTTTAGAAATGAAAGCTGCCTTGCGAAAAAAAGACCATCAGAGTCCTGTGGGTAAGTTTATAGAAATGTTAAAATTATAAAATAGAATCGATAAATAGAGCAATATTATTTTTAAAAGGGAGGACCAAAACATTGTGTGTGCATGTGTGTGGAGTGTCGACAATTTCTGGATTTCAAGATTTTACATTCAACTCACAGAGAAAAGGATTTAAGCAACTGTTTAAAATAAGGACTAAACGACTGGAAGCATTAAAGGTGCCTGTTCCGATTTACATTATTTATGTATATCGTGTTCTCTACTTGATATGGGAGCCTGACACTTGTAGGCCCTATACGCTGTCCAACAATTACCATGGGAAACAAACTTGCGGTTTTGATTATAGACGCGATAATGCATAGTGCACGCCTTATTCACTGTGCTAATATTGATGTTAAACCATTAAACCGGCAGTTTGTTGTCAGTATCTTGGGAAAAATGGATTGAAAGCTGAACATGTCAGAGGAACCATGAGAAAAATACGTGCCTTTCATCTGAATAAAAATAATACTTCTTCCGGTTTAACTCAGGGGGTCCCCAAAACGATCGGAACAATCACCTTTAAAGAGCGTTTGTTTAAAGGTTTTAAAGTTGACCTGGTTTATCAAAATTAATTTTTGCCTCAAATTTATATATATTTATTTAACACTTTCTTCGTAAAAGTAACTAGCAAATTTGAAAGATCAAATGTAAATTCAAAATAAAATAAAAAATACCTCGTGTCAGTGCAAAGGCAAAGTGTCTTTTCTGGTGGGAAAAAAATAAACTTTAGACGCGGTGTAGAAGTAATTATAGTCCCGCCGTACTCATGGTCCGGCTACGACGGTGAAGAGTAGGGCACTCAATTCAGTTGACTCTTCTCGCACAACTTAGTTTTTAACGCTTTATTCCGTTATCGTTTATGGAACGCCCGGACTATGGCTACTGCGGACATATTGCTTTCACACAGTCAACTCTTTGTGAAAAACATACTGACCTTAAAAACAATAATAAATGATTAACCATGGATGTTTTTGACCCAAAACAATCATACCGACAAGACCATTGCTTTTTTTTTTGTTCGTCATCAACTTTACTGTAAAAAAGTTAATTTTTAACATTTTATTTTCTTGGGAAAAAATCATTTAATTTATAAGATTTGTTTTTATTGTTTTAGGTTTTAGCTGTTCTTTTTAAAATTTGATTAAACCGTTGTTTCTGCACTACAATATTGGGCTATTCCAGAAAAAATCGCCCCCCACCCGCCCACCCCCCCCCATAGAGGGGCAAACAATTTTGTTTCACAAAAATCGGGAATTCCTGGCTATCTGGAATTCCAGACGCTACCTTCCGTAAAATTACCAGGATTTTAGACACTACCATTCCGTAATTCGCAGAATTCTAAACTACCAATGTAAAAAACATGGAATTCCCTGATGATTATGGTTAGGGGTATAGAGGGCGTTGAAAATATTGCTTTTTGCTGGAATTACCTCTAAAATCGTAAAAACACTGAAATTCCGTCACCTTCGATACTAAAATGGCTGAATTCCCACCTCGTAATTAACATTAAATTCTTGAATTCCAGGCTTTCAAAAGTGACAAAAGTCTGGAATTCCGGCGCCCTCTATGGGGGGTGGGGCATTTTTTCTGGAATAGCCATTTGTGGTTGGCTACATTACCAACCAAGGTGGTGTATTTTAACGCGCCGGTGTTTCAATAATAGGGTGGTGTGTGTGTGTGTGTGTTTGTGTGGTGGTGGTGGTGTGTGTGTGTGTGTGTGTGTGTGTGTGTGGTTGTGTGCGTGCAGCGCGCGCCGCGTGTGTGTGGTGTGTTTGGGGGTGTTTGGGGGCTGCCTGTTATTCATAAAATTTTGATAGGGGCGTTTTAAAAGTGTTGCACACACTTAGCATCTATGGATTTCATGTATCAGTGTGTAATAACGTAAATTTGCTTTTGTTGGTTGCATTGAAGACGTAGACGAGCATCGATTCGGTCTTCCAGTCAGCGAAAGACTTGAATCCCCCATGCTCGTGAGTAAAAACACACAACCGAGAAGGTCTTGGAAGCTGTGGTACAAGATTCCCTGAATCGAGAAAATACCATACCACCTGATTTGATATAGCGTTTTTATTTTATTTTTTTTTTCTCTTCTCTTTTTTTTTTTTTTTACTTGTTTTTTAATTTTATTGTTGTGATGTTTTTTGTTTATTATTTTTCTTGGGCTCCGCGACTATATCTGCTTTCACACCGGTACAACACTTATAATTGTACCCTGTAATCATCCCCCTCCATCTGAAATACTCCAGGATGCCAAAGTTGCATCATCATTATTTGGAATGGTCAATGATGCCTAGAAAGCATTATTCGATTTTTGGCAGACCTTATTCAAGGGCAAATTATGGTCCTATATGGATTTTCCATCGGCAGTAATAGTAGTTGTAATTTCTCTACACTGTAAAAATTAAGTGTTTGTTTGGTTTTGTAACAGTTTATTAAACACCTGGACGCGTTTAACGAAACACCAAAAGAAAATACATTTTTTGGTCAAAAAGTGGGTATTTTCTTGGACCACTACTCCATAAAATCACTAAAAGCATTTTTGTATGAATTCAGCGCTGTTGTTGCCCATTTTTAAATCAGAGCAATGTGAATTTCAAACGTGAACGCCTAACAGTTTTAAACAATATTAATCTAGTAAGTGTTTAGCTATCTAAAATAAACACGTTTTTTTTGATTTTGGAAACATATAAGTGTTAATGGGGGTATGGGGTCTGATTATGATAAACCATTGTCCTAATCCAGAAAATGAGATAATGCAATGCTAATTGTGTATATTGTAATCTACAAAATGCATTTTTATATTCGATCGCAATTGGACATTCGGTTTCCCGAGATTAGCTTGATCAAATTAAAGTAGTTAGCAAAATTTGCCAAAATGTCATCATCTCCGATATTTTATCATGTGAAAAATGTCAAGGGGTTATATTTAAGATTTTTAAAATCATTTAATTTGATTTTTTAGTTTAAAAATTTTCTTAAATGTCCACATAATTTGCCATATGATGTCCATTCCTCATATTATCCTTTCCAAATTTAAAGTAATAAATGTCACCGGGTAGGTGATTTTTATGTATTTTATTGTTTTCTCACCCTGCGATATTTAAAGAAAATTAATTTTAAAATTAATACAAGGACAATGGATGCACCTATTTCGATGATTCTTTCATTAATAATTATGAGATTCAGTATAAAATGAAATTTAAAACAATAATTCCATAATTACCATCAAAGCGCCCTCAATTTGTCTAAATGTTTCGAGGGCTTTAACTCGTTTCGTTAAAAATACGCAAACATCCAAAACTAGAACGAACGTAACTAGAGAACGCTACATGCTATGAACATAATTTGGCACACTATTAAGCAAATACAGGCCGCGTGAACCATGAAGCCCTATTTTCAAATTGTGTTCCAAATTCAAATACGGGACGCCATGAAAAATGCGATTGGTCGATTATACGCGGTTGCCATGGCAACGGTTAAAAACTTCGGCTTCATTCATGGTTCACTGCGTATTTACCTCCTGCACATACCACCCAAGTTTCGTCCCAGTATCATGTTTGGTTATTTAGTTCCATTCGTTCTAGTGTTTAGCCAATCTGAGGCCTTACGTGGTTACCATGGCAACCAGAGCAAACATTTTCATGGATTTTAAAACTTTGTGACACGGGCTACAATATGATATATAACATGAAGAGAAGATATCAGTAGCTTCCCACAATGCATTGCTTCCATTGAAAATTTTTGTACAGGTTGTCATGTGAATCGTTAGAGATGAAACACTCTTAAAATGCAATTTTGTGATCAGTACTGTCAATTTAGCCATGTTTCATCACTAACGATTCACATAAATACCTGTACAAAAATCTCCATTGGAAGCAATGCATTGTGGGAAGCTACTCTTTATAACATGTATATGCCACTATTTAGGAAAATTAAGAAAAATCATTTCGAAGTTCACTGCTTCAGACCCCATACCCCCCCCCCTTAAGCTTCTAAATGCCTTTGGTGTTATGGTGTTTAACTTCTAAACACCTTAGTGTTTATTCTTCCTAAACGGCTGGCAAATGTATAGTGTTTTAAAAGCGTTACTTAAGGCGTTCATGTTAAAAATGTCCATTGCTCTGATTTAAAAATGGGAAAAATGATGCTGAATTTCAATGCTTTTTAGCGATTTATAGGAGCAGTGGTCTACGAAAATACCCACCTTTTGACCAAAAGTTGGTATTTTTTATTTTGTTGTTTCGTTAAACGCGTCTAGGTGTTTAATAACTGTTACAAAACCTAAACACTTAATTTTTACAGTGTAGGTGGGGTTCATTATGCTATCCTTGACAGTAACATTAATAACCCACCTACTTAAAAACATATGCGCCCCCTGGATATATGGTCCCAGAGTATGGTAGGGATATTTTAATTAAGTGACCCTTGTGTTTACAAACAACAAAATGAAAGTTAATGAAGAGAAACCTGAAAATGAGGCAAATATGTTAAAGGTCCCAGGAAATGAGATGATAAACCTACTTCAAATCTTTATGGAACATTCCATTCCAATAAACAGGGCCAGAAAAAAGAATACACTACCAGTTACATCATTAGTGAAACTATTGATTTTCAGTCAGTGTCATGAATAGATTCACACCAGTCACCTGGAATTTTCTATTACTCTCTGAAAAATCAATAGTTTCACTAATGATGTCATCACCAACCCAAATGTTGAATGCTTTCTGATTCCTCCTATAGACTTGACACAAACCACATCAATTCTATTTGCATTTCCTGGGACCTTTAAAGGTGAACATAGTAGACTAACACATTGATTAATAACACGATGATGGAAGGAATTTCTTGGTCAATGCGCGAGATTGTCTTTTTTAAGACTATCTTTGTCTAGCCATGTACAGGCAGTCCCCAAAAAAATGTTAACACTCGGAAAACAGACATTTTGTAAATAACTAAAGTTCGCATGAGTCTTAATTTCATTCGCTCTGAAATCTAACTAAATAAGCTTTTACTTGCCGTTTATTTCATTTCAATGCGATATGTAAAACAAAAGATATGCTTCGTCAAAAAGGAGAGTACAAATTCGGATTGGTTCGATTTGCAGTGATCACACATTTGTAAGATTGTGTGAAACATGATTTTGTAACATACTCAGAATTGGGTTATTGATTGTGTTATTGGTTGAAAATAATGACAATCCATTTTGAACTTCATTATTGTCATAAAATGTGATCATTGTCTTTATGATTAGCAATACTTTGTATTTTTCAAATATTAATCAGTCAGTTCACGTTCATTAGCATAGTTAGCCCTATCAAATCGCTCAAAATTACCCAGAATGTTAAACCAAACCAAATTAAACGAAACAATCAGACACTTCTTTGTTGGATTTCAAAGAAAATATATGATTCTATAGGCAGAATAAACAACAAAAACACGAAAGTAACAAAAAAGAAAGAGAAACTTCTGATAATATGGACTAATAAAATAAACAGGCAGAATTGGAAATAAAGACAACAGTGGCAGGCCATACAGATCCACGGACCAGAATAGCAAGAAGCCAACATTTCTCTTGTTAGAAGAGCAGTTGTGGTAGATCCAACGATGAACGTTTGCTAAAAAACGGTGGCAGGAGTCTCGAGGTCTTTCTTAAATAGAAGAATACTGCAAATCTATTTGTTTTCTTTTTAAAATGGAAAGAAGATGTGCTATGAAGCCAAGTGTATTCATGCTGCATCATTCATTTTTAAGTGTTCTAAGGCAGGATATCGGACCAAGTTGATTTGCCGTCTAATAAATTGATGAAGCATATCTTTTATTTTACGTATCGGATTGGAATGAAATAAATGGCATGTTAAAGCTTATTTTATTGGCTTTAAAGAGATACCGAACAATGACTCATGCGTCCTTTTCTTTTTATCAAAATGTCGTCGTTCCGAATGTTAACATTTTTTTGGGACAGCCTGTACAACGATTTTCAACTACAAGTTGGAGATAACAAAAACTTGGAATCTTTGTTACCATACCAATTACAATTTGGTATGAATTTCAACAAAATTCAACCACTTTTCAATAATTTTAACCCTTGTATAATGTTTTGATTCACTTTTTTTGCTGGTCGGAACGATCAGCCAGTAATGGCATCTGTATGTAACTGACTCACTCGCGACTCTTATGAAAGGTGTTGCCAATTAGGTCATTTGGAGCTGGTCCGAATTGTTTCATTTCAAATCGTGCAATGAGTGCATGTAATGAGAAATGTGCCGATTAGTTGGGCGTCATTATGGGTGCTTTATTTCGCAACATGCAGTATTTTTTTCGCTAATTAAAGGCTGACTCAGAGATTTCGAAATATATATTTTTGGTGTAGAAGTTAAAAATAGTCAACCAGAACTAAAGATACTCACCTAAAATGCTCAATTCCAAAGTTAGAGATGAATCGGATTTTTCTTTTTCATGCAGTACACATTTATGTACAGCATAACGGTGCATATGATACCGTGTATAACAAAATTTCCGGATCCGGAATTTTTAAACAAAGTTGCGATTTTCTATATGAAGGACTTCGATTTGAGCTTAGTTATTTCACACAGTGATTATTATATATATATGGACAAGCATTATGTATATGCAAAAACGGTATAAATCCAGTAACTCGATATAGGATTCATATTTTGGGCTGACAAACGCAGTCGAAAAGGCCGCTGTGTAAGTATTTGTAAAGAGTTCTATAACCATACGTTTGAATAAAAAGAGAGTATAATATGGGGATTGAATCTTTCGCCCTTATCGATTGCTCAAAATTGCTCAATATCATGACGTCATGACGGTAAACAGTAAGAAACCCTGCATAAACACTGCAAAAACTAGGGTGTTAAAATTAACACCGTTGGTGTTCTTGGAGGACAACACCAAGAAGGTGTCAAAATTCAACACCTTTGGTGTTATTTTAACACCCTATTGTGTTAGTTTATATTTGGTGTTAAAATAACACGCTTTTAGTGTTGTTTAACGCCAAGAGTGTTGAATTCCGACACCCCCTGGTGTGGTCCTCTCAGAACACCCGGCGTTGTTAATTTTAACACCCTAGTTTTTGCAGAATAAAACCGAGAGCATAATTATTGTGTAATAGGTCTACTCATTTCCATATTCTGCCATAGGCCTAACTTTTCATGAACTTGTTCATGGATACATTTGTTATTCTTTTTTTTTTCAGATTTGCACAAAAGCAAAACAGTCGAAGATGTCCCTTCTCTTTGAAGTCAAGAAGCAGAACTCCCTCACCAGTACCACCGACCATCCCAGAAGAAGCAGAAGTACCGCCTAAACGTGTGCCAAGTAAGCGATCATCTACATGTATCATGCATGGTTAGCCCTCTGCAGTCTGAAAGAGTGCATACATATTTTCAATTTTGTTTTTCAAACATTTCAGGATGTTTCATAGCCCCGGGGGGGGCTTGTATTCCAAGGTGGAACGTGCTCGTGTACAAAAACGCGTAATTAGGGTCGTTTTTTGAGATCAGGCAATGTACGCGCGTACATTGTTTACGGTATCAAAATCGTCAAAAATTCAAAATAAGGGTATGCTTTTCACGTCAAAAAATACGTGTTTAGAGTGTGATATTTTGAGTACTTGTAAAAAAAATTACATAAAAATGCTGGAAAATAGTGGGTTTTGTTCCCGATTTTCTTCTGATTTCACATGGTAGATTCCCCGGGTGATTTTAACCGTTTTCAGCCTTATTTTGGCTTATTTTCTCTATGTCGTCGCCGCCTCCTACATATATAGCCTTTATAATTTGGAGTTTCATTATATTTTCGCGTATTAATTCTACACTAAGAATGATGTAAGCCTATGTGCGTAGAAACAGAATTAGGGTCTGTCTCTAATTTATGTCAATCAAAATAAGGTCATGGATATTTTAGTCCGGGTTTTACTTAGTTCAATGAAATGGCTGAATATGCAGGAAAAGCTGTCTATTACGACACCCGATAAGACCCCATTAATTTCAAAGAAATAGAGACAACTTTAAAGACTTGAAAATATGTAATGGATTTAAATTTTAAACTTACTAGGCTGTAGATAATGCGCAAATTGATGCTAAAAGAGTGAAATAAAAAACTTCAATGAAATCATGTGTAAAAATTACAGTTACAATAAGAGCCTAAGTGGTTAAGGCACATTTTATAAACTACTCGTTTGGGGAAGCAAAATGATGTCAAAAAAATACTTGTTTAGGTATATTTTTAAACTGTCATGCAAATTACTTTTTAGGGTTTTAAAATTAAAGCAAAACACTCGTTAAGGGTAGCAAAATCAAGCCAAATGTACTTGATTAGGATAGCAAAATCAACCAAAATACGTGCTTAGGTGTGTTTCTTGCCAAGTGAAATACGCGCTTAGGGTACGTTTTGTGAGGCCATACACGAGCATGATATCCACCTTGGAATACAAGTGGCCCCCCCGGGTTCATAGCCTATTAGAAATCGCCACAACAATGCATTCAAGCGAGTCCAGACATATGAGACATCTCAAAAAAGTGGTGACAACACTGTTAAAAATAAACCTGCAAAAAAACAGGCATTTGACTGGCAGCTGGGACTCACTACATGCAGAACGTAAAATAACTGGAGCCGTAAAAAATACGAAACCATTGCAGGGAACGTAAAATAAAGGCGTCAACGTTATTGTTGGGTTTTGACTTGTTTAAACAATATTAAGAATTAAAACGTTATTACAAATTTTACAATCCTCTGACCAAATGTTCACGTTGTATCTATGGCATCATACAAACGTTGTATTTACGATACCACGTGGTTGTAAAAAAGTTATATTTCAGGCAAACAATTTTGAGAAAAAAAGCAATAAACAAAGGAAAAAACGTGAAGAAATAAAGATTTAAACCAGTGTATACACTTTGTTTTATATGGTAATGTACACATTCTAATATCACCACTTCCCTTATCATATATGATAAACGTATACATGTAATCTTTACATCAGATTTCGAACCAGGGCCCTAGATTACAAGTCCCTAACCTTAATCCCTAACACTACATTACATTACTGATCGCAGGATCTTAAAATTAATATATGTGGTTGTACCTTTTTTGTCAATTAAACTAATATAATCCAAGGGAGGAAATAGTATCTTAAACACAATTTTTTAAAAATGATAGGGTAAAATAAGATTTTCCATTTTTTTAATGACGTCACTTACGACGTTATTTAACACATTTTACAATGTTTTATAGGTAAAACTATTTTCATAGTTCGTTTCCTACAATTAAAAACAATAT
Source organism: Ophioderma brevispina (assembly GCA_023653785.1). NCBI lineage: Eukaryota > Metazoa > Echinodermata > Ophiuroidea > Amphilepidida > Ophiodermatidae > Ophioderma > Ophioderma brevispina. The sequence continues at coordinate 24,946 of JAMKCH010018623.1, forward strand.
TTACAAAGAACTAATATTACCGATAATATAATAACGGTCAGCGTATAAATACTACCTTTTTTCAAAATGTGTAGTATTATTTTTTTTGCCACTGTTTATTTACATTTTTCTGCTTCCAAATTGTAGTTTTATGTTAGGTATAGGCAATAAAGCGTGAAGATTATTGAATAATTGGGGTTTACCGTAATTTTAAAGGTAAAGTCTGGTAAAATTAGGAACATTTTTAACAGTGTAGTTACGAATGTAGGGGAGGCCAAAGGTCTGCGTCCATTTCATTCAATGTTGCTTAACATTTTGCAGTGATATCAATCAATTGAAATCCCCAATCTACTCTTCCCAGCCGCCATCAATCAAAATTGGGGGAATTGGCAAGACTACTGATGATAATACGTCAATCAACATAAGTTGGGCGAGACGGAAAACAGTTTTCCGAAAATCATTCAAAGTGTTCCAACAATTATTTCCAAGATTTTAGGTTTGTTAGACTCAATTGAAAGTATCTTCATGCTGATTCTGAATATGGTCAATTAATAAGGGGTCTATTCCTTGTAAAACTAAAAAAAAGGCCTCACCATCTTTACTGATGTGGCTGGGTGAAACGTTAGTCGGTAATATAAATTTTCAGTGAAAATAGCATTATTTTTAGTGCCATTTTCGTAAAAAAAAAAAATAAAAAACCGCACTCCCTCCTCACTTTTCAGAGGCACTGATAGAGAAAATAATAATAATTTTAAGAGGCCTAATTTAGAATTTTAAAACAATTGACAACATTTTTACATTATAGTTGGCTGCAGAACTCATTTTTACTTGGACATTGCACTGCATTGTATTGTTTCATGCTCACTATAATCAAACATTAATTACCATCATCACATACATCTTTAAATTTTGGCTTTTTGTCTTCGGATCGAAAGGTCTCAACTTCGATATATCCCACCACGATCTCGTAGTCCATCTCCGATCCCACCAGGGCTGGTTGAACAGGCAGCAATACTGCATGCACAAGCACAAGAAAAATAATAACATCAATGGTACCGGAAAGATTAGGAAACAAAAAACTTAACGGGAAACACAAAAAATGGGACACCAAGAAACGATTCCGTCTGTATCTTGTTCAATCCAAGATTCAGGACTCGTCATCATCGGAAAGCCAGTTACGGAGCAACGAAGATCAACAAGATGGCCGTTGTGAAGGCAATGAATCAGCAACCAAATTGGAAACACGTTAATAAGAGTGATCGAACAGAGCGAAGTATGGAAACGACCTGAAGATACTTATGACACGGTAATTGGTGCCTCTGAAAAGAGCCGCTTTGATACCCGATGAAGAGGTATGTCTTCAAGGGCGTACACAGGAAAACCCTCAAACCGGTAGAGGTGTGGCTAAGAGTAGTGGTCCGTGCCTCTATATGGTGCTATAATTCCAAAATTGTTTTAAAAAAATCTTAAATTTGATGTTATATACGTAAAGGCTATTAGTCCAGGCTACAGACCATGTTTCTAGACCAGGTTTTGCCTCTGAAAATTTGAATCCGATGGTTACCAGACGAAAAACCTGAGCATTTTCGAAAGAAATGAAGAAATTCTAAATGGCCACCCCCAAAACACTAAACACTCATCGTTAATTACCCCAAAAGTTTTTTGTTTGTTTTAGAAAATTAAATAATACTCTATTTTAACAACACTCGTATGGCGATAATTTTTAAATATTAGAAAGACGTTTTTTTTTTTTTTATTCCTACTTACGTATTTAGACACTAATAATCACCACCACCACCATTGAAATCCAAACATTTTGAATCCATAGGCTCTTCCTCTGAATTACCTAAAATATGAGATTTTGATATCGTCAAAAATGTGGCCGAAAGTATAGTATCTGTCCCTAATCTTACGTGCAGATTCATTACTCTGCAGGAAGGAAATACGTCCATGTCCGTATAAACCGACAGAAATTACAACACGTGGGCTAATTTCTGTCGGTTTATTACGGACATGACCGTATCTTCTTCCTGCAGATTCATTTACTATGCAGAAGAAGAAGGACATACGTCAGTCCGTTATAAACGACCAGAAATTACAACACAGTGGGCTATGAGGCACCGTGATCTGAAAATTGGCTCATAATATCAAACGTTTTATTAGAATCAACTGAAATTTGTGTAAACAACCTAGCTACAATGCAGTGCAGCGCAGACACAGCAAAAAATGGATGAAAAAACCAGCTCTGACTCAACACAACAGGCAACACCAGTTCAAATTGCATTGCGCTGCTGCTTGTTGAGTGAGAGACATTTTCATCCATTTTCACTGGCATTGCAGTGCAAGTATGAATGGACCGTTAATTTCGGTCGCCGTAGCGACATATATACTTTCACTCGGGCCATTTTGGGGCGTTTTTTGTCGAGGATGTCCGTAGGAATGTCGGACGATTTCGGACGGTGTCTTGTGAAATGGTACGTGCAAATTACTGTAGTGCTGGTGTTTGTGCCCCCTAGAAAATTGTCGATGTCATTCTTTAGCTTGGAAGTTTTTTGGGTAAAAAAAAGGCTTTTTTGTTTTTGTTTAAAAACAAAAAAACACGCGTTTTTAACCTAATTTTAAAAATTTTGGGTTTGTTTACTGGAAGTAAGAAAGTGTATGTACGATCTCAGCTATCAGGCTTTAAGAAGTATCTGCAATGCGGCTTTATTAGGTGACGGATTTGGTTGTTAAAATCAACGTATAGTGTAGTGAAAAATAAAATGTGGACCTGCCAAAAAAGGAAATTAGTGATGGTTGTTTGCCCCTCTGGGCGATTGTAACGCAGGGTAGTTGGGTAAGTTAAAGTACACTGTGTATAAAAGCGGGTAGTCCAAGGTTGCTCTGACTAGACACTCCATTGCTTGTGGTCGTGTCCCGGGCTATGACGTGTCGAGCTCAATAGGGGGGTGTGTTACCTGAAGAGCTTTTGTGACGAAATTAATTAAACAAATGATACTTGGTAATTGGTTACTTGGGAATTGTAGTAAAACCTCCAAGGACTCATTTAAGGGAATTTTGACTGGAGGATGGGTGTCACAGAAATTTACAGGGCAGTAATGCTGTGTACTTAAATGCGGTTCGTGTTGGTTGATCAATGTTTTGTTGATGTTAAACCGTTCCAGTTTTTATGGTCGTGGGAAAAAATGAGTGTGGCGGAGTGGTGCAATGATGGTGGTGGGATTTTGAGTTGCTGGTTATGTTCGCTTCGGCCTGTCGGTATTGGGTGGAATGTAGTCTTGGAGATGTCAAGTTCTTCATTGGGTGTTATAGAGACAAACGGTGAATGTTTCTGGTTCTTGTAGACTTATGCAGCCGAGGGTGGATAGCACTTCGAGCTGGTAACACTAGCTTCACGGGTGAATGATAATTCTTAAATAGTAGTGAATCGGGCTACTCTCCTTTGGACTTTTTCCAAGGAGGATGTGTATGCATTTGCTTGGTAAGGTCCCAGGCGCTATTCCATATCGAGATGGGGTCTTAACAAGAGTATGGTAGAGCCGTTCTTTGGATCTAATAGATGCCTGATGGAGTTTCTCTGGATGAAACCCACGGATTTAGAAGCTTTTGATGAAGCATATTGGCTTTGCTTGTTATTTTTAGAAAAATTTTTATTGTTTGGTTTGTAACAGAGATGTTTTTTTTCGCATTATGACCATCACAAAAAGGCAACATTATAGCTAAAGCATAACAAAAGAAATTAACACAAATAAAAATGAATAATAAAATAGCAAATGATGAAATAAAGAAAAAAATCATTACAAATTTAAAAAATAAAAAAAACCAAAAAAAAAAATAATAAAATAAACAGATGAGAATATAATAACAAAATAATTTAAAAAAATAAAACCAAATAAAATCCGTGTACAATAGTCTTAGAATATCTTAAAATACATTGTTAAAATATAAAAGAAAATAATAACATAAAAAATATAATAACAGACATTTATATAGCGCTTCCCCAAAAAAGGAATAGAAATATAAAATGAATAAAAAAATGGGAACCACATAAATTTTTAAAAAATCAGTACAAAATAAATGATAAAGAAAACGACAAAAATCATAAAAATAAAAGCCAAAATGGTAAGAAAATAAAAAGTAAAACGGGGGGGGGGATATAAAAAATATTTCAAAAATTAATATAATTTTAGTTTTTTTGTTTTTTTAAATATATTCATAATATAAATCGTTAAAATGAATAACCTAAATAATTAACACTAAACAAAAGAAAGATGACTAATAAGTAAAAAAAAAAATACAATAAACAAAAATACAATTTAAAAACCCAAAAATTTTGAATAAATACATATCGAAATGAAAAATATAAGAAGAAATAAATCAACACTAAATATTAATAAAGTACATCGTTACCAATAAAAAATTGAAATAAAACAAATTAAAATATACAAATAGGTACATAAAAATTAAATAATAAATAGGAATGAACACATATACAATTACATAAAAACAAAATAAACACTATGAATAAAATATATTACATTATAAATTAAAAATCAAAAAAACAAACAAACGAAAGGAATTGTTCGCGATTGAAATTGCATTATTGTAAACCCGTGGCGTCATATTCCAAGCAGTTATCAAGAAAACTTACAGCTCAATTCTGGACATCCTCCTTCACCGTACAAACTTTGAATGTGTCTATATATCAGACCAAACTAGAGTCTACCACCAACAGCTACCAACAGCACCCATGTAGAATTCTCTTACATCACCAAGATTGTTTTCCCAAGTGACATTCGGCATCTGGAACACCCCCTCAAGCTTTACTGGGTCAGCTCAAGTCAATGGAGATTTTCCCGAGTAGCCGATTGAAGCCACTCACACTCCGTAGCTAGCCCACAGACCCTTCTTTTTCGTTGCACCAGTCGTTCTTCCTGCACACTTTGTTGATCTCTGTTCCTGTGACCAAGCACCATTTTGCACCCAGAACAAACACATCTCTACTATGAGTGATGTGTAATGATTGGAAGAAGATAAGATAGATGCAGTCAAACAGTCAACCTAAAAAAACTTGCAAGTCTCCTGAACATACAGCCACGGAATAAATTAATAATTTAATCAATTTCAAACAATCTAACCAACTTGACAGGAGGAAAAACGTTCTGCTTGAAACTTCACATAACCAAATTCCCAGCCAACTCGGTTAACAAATGGCTCAGACGCGACCGATAACGGTACTGAACAGAAGCATCACAAACAACCGCCAACATGAACCACTGGCAACCCACCAATTTACCAGCCTCCCCGCCTAAACAGGCCCCAAATAACCACGAAAACCCTTGAAAACCTAAGAAAGCCGAGAACCGCGAACGAAATTTAGTTGTAGATGCGTTTGTTAACAGCATGTTTGCTTGTTCTTCTATTATAATTTCCCATCAGAGTGACACAGTAATAAGCAAGTTTAAGGACATTAGATGAGTTCCCAGGATGAATTTCTGAAAGGTTTGAGGGAAGCCAAAACAACCTGAATCCCGAATCGAGTTCGTTTAGATATAGAAGACCCCAATGAATTTAGAGTAAGTCAGAAGTTAAGTAATTAGGATATGCCGTATATATAAAAGTTGGAGGAGTGTGGGGGTTTGCCACCCAAGAATGCAAGTGTTGGTTACATTTATGAAAATGTTTAGTATGGCTCAAAGGATTCACACCAGTAGGCTAAATAACATGAGAAACAGGAAAGTCCGCCCACACTGCAAATGAGGTGTTTTGTTGTGACCCTCGCCTAAGTATACTTAAAACTGAGAGAAATTGCAGAGATTGGGCTTGCAAATCATGTTGCGATCAATATTAAGTATAAACATCTGTAGGAATATCAAGAAAAAAGGTTGTCATTGAGATGTTATTTTGATCCGACAAACCAATGTTAACTGTATTCTTACAGGGAACACAAGACTCTAAAAAAGGTGCTGTGACCTCCAGGATTCACGGTGCATGCTTGTCTTCGCGGTCCCGTAGCTCGAAAATTTGTGGATAACTACTCTAATTACGATTAATTGGGGTAGGGGAGGAGATATGATGATCTTCAAAGCAGAAATGTTAGCTTTAAAGAGACACTGGCCACATTTGAAAATAGTGTAGTTGCTGCCCTCAGGATTTTCAAATCGATATTTTTGCATGGTTGTAAGGATTTTATATAAAAAAAGCCCTCACCCGAAATGATTTAAGACCAAATCAGCTCCTGTATGGGTAAACAGAACGAGCAGACGATGTTAAATTCAGCAGACGACGAAAATGGCGTTCAACAACCAGAATCACGCACGCCCGTATGCATGTTTCCCACGCTGATTGCACACGTTTGATTGGTCTTATAACTTTGTGGTTAATATCAGTGAGTAGATAAAAATATTCATGTAAATAAACCATTTGTTGCTTAAAGTTATGGAAAACTTAAAAGTTGTCCTACAAATTACAATGTCTTTATCCTCATATCAATGTCCCTAATCTGTTTTGGGGTATGTTATTTTTATTTGTAAAATATATCTCTGTTCTTCCAATGCCTAGACTATCATTGTGAGACAAATTGAAGAAGATATCATAATATTTTGTGAAAAGTGCCGTGACCGCTTTAAGGTTGAAGATGTTCCATTGAGGAGAAAATGATGTTTTAATCGCGCCCCTTTTGTACAGGAACGATGGGACCATTATTTTAGTGGTGTGAAACCTACACTTATAAAACTATCATTTAACAACACATAAGTCGAAAACCGCATGAAATTCTGATATCCCTAACTCACTTGGTGCAAACCATGATTGTCTCTATTATGTGTGTGTTTCTGTGAATCGAACAAATTTTTGTTTGTCGGCTCACGGAATTCATGATGTCATTGTGACGCCAGACTTATTTTGCTATCAATGAACAGACTGAGGACCATAGCACCACTGGTAACAAAATCATAAGCTCGAATGCCTTTACAACGAATTCCCGGCGGTGGTAACCACTCTTCCCTTGGTAATACGTGTTTTACAAAAGATGTCTTGGTAAAGATCGAGGATTTAACATCAAATGCATGGGCAACATAATAAATTCACGGCAACTTCGCTTCGCCCAGTATACCTGCTTCTTGGTCAAAAATAGTATTTTTAGAGCAAGGAACGTTTATTTGTATTCTTTTTTTTTATCGAAGTTATGACATCAAAGTTTCCTATGATATCATTTTTTAATCACCTTTGACGTTTGCATGAATTAAATCCCCTGTCCATAATCGTGAGTTTTCGCCCATAAATATCTTCAAAATGATCAGAGGTGTGATGCCAATTTACGTTGTTTATTTAATTTTATTATGTATTTTTTAATATTTGAGCTACCGTAAATTAAATTTACTTGCATACATCCGACATGAATAAGCTTATGGAAGTATGGAGATTATGTCTCACTCTATCCTTCATGCATTAAAAATATATGTCGAAGAGGCCAAAAAGTAAAAGTTGATAAAAGGACGTGGCCAGTAAAGGATCATTTTAATCCTCTGGGGTGGAATACGTAGCAGTGGTAATTTGACAAAAATAATTCAATAATTTTACTCTTTAATAATTATGTTTTTATATTATAAACATTAGGTTAATTTATATTCATGATTAAACGACCCATTATAAGTCAAATCAGAATTGATAATATCACTGTTTTACTTGTAATCTCGCTAGTTTTTGATTTCACAGAGGATTGTCTTTTCAATAGGAAGTGCGTTTCTGTTTCATAGGGATACATTTAATCTATACAGTAACCATTTGTGCAGTTCATTCTCGTGCTCAAAAATTTCTCCGTCCATCTGGTAAAAGTACTGACGTATTGCAGTCATTTCTAGACTCCAGAAAATCATCAGATAATGCACCGTCGCTGGATATATCGTCGTATCTTATCAAACCTATGCAGGTAAGAACTGATTTCATTTTGAGAGAGATAAATGCAAAGAACTGCGAGTAGATAAAGAGAGATTGTCGTGGTATAATGATCAACGTACTTAGATCGAGAGAGAGCGAAAGAGAGAGAGAGAGAGAGATTGCAATTGAAACGAGGGGAGTGCGAGTAGAAAGGAAGACAGAAAATGGGATGCAAGACTGCTTCACATATAATGCCTGGGACTGTTTAAATAGCTAAGTTTTAACTAATCTTTCCTTCGAAATGCTTAAATATCTAGTTAAAAAATAGAGACAGTCTGTAAAATAAAACAATTCTGAAATAGTATATTAAAGACACAATCAGTTGCACCCAAAAGAATCGAAATATTTGAATTCACAAGAATAGCATAAAGTGAAGGAAGAAACTAGCAGTGTTCAAAGATATGAATTTCCATTCAATACGTATTGCATTAAAGCCACTATCAGTGATTTCTTCAAAATGTAAACAGATCGCGCCCCCTATTTTTCATCAAACTCCATTTTTTGCACTGCTGTATTGGAAATTGTTGAAGTAAAGACCCCTGTAAGTGCCTAAGCAAAACACGCCGTATTTGTCAAGATATTATGAATTTAATGCTTTTGTTTACTAATAAAAGTCGGGATCCGACTTTTTAAGGCCCAGAAATAGTCGTAAATGACATCTTCAAGACCGCTTTTAATGCCTAAGTGTCTGTTTTTCACAAAGAAAAGTAATATAAGGTGTTGATATGACCTAACACTGGTAATTAAGAGACAAAATGGGTATTTTGAATTTGGAAAACATGACTGATAGTGGCTTTAAGTGTCCGTACGGGACAGTAATGACTAAATTATTCCGATTTTGCCTTTATTAGGTTGCTTTTGATCTTATCGCTTGTAAGGTACTTTAGGATACCTATTCTTGTTACAGACATGAATAAACCTGATTTTTTTTAATGATTATTTTTAGATTTGTTTCATTTAGCAAATACTGATAGTGTCTTTAATAGTTCTGAAACACCAACTTTTTCTTCTTGAGCGGTATACCCCACTCTTCACTTATTGTAAAAGGTTTACTGCCAAACTGGTAGCGAGTGAAGAAGGTGTCCACATTGTGATTAGAAGGTTGTGGGTTCCATTCCCGCACCGGCACATGTCCTTAATATTATAGACGAGGCTATAGGGTATAGTGCTGAAATAAACGATTCTTACACCATGCAATAGAGAACGCAATATGTAGAATACTACATCACAGAGATGCTGTAATTCATGAGACTGGTTTCAACGCCTGGATTTTCAAACCTCAAACACGCCTTTCACAGCAATTTAAACGCTGCGTTTATATTTGAAACACCATTTGAACACGAGTATTATATAAAGGGCGCTTATTAACGTGTTTTTAAATTGCACATTGTTTCATTTGTTAAGTATTAGAGGTTGGATCATGAAAGCATCCCGTCCTTCGGAGGGGACGTTAAGCCGTCGGTCCCGTGTACAGAGAGTCACAACTGTACTTGTACATCGCAGTCAGTGTCGAATAAGAGTAGGGTGGAAACCCCTGACTGTTCCCAATCCGCCCCAGCCTCAAATAGCGGGCCATGTTAGGAGCGTCCGTTTCATGGATACACGCGGCCCCGGATCAGCACACTAGCTGAATAAATCCTGACACCACCACAAGCCATTACCAATGACTTGTGGATACGAGCAAACAAACAAGAGGTTGGATTATTTTACACCGTTAAGAGTTATTTACATATAAACATTCGTTGCTTATCCACAGAGGATATTGAAATATCCACTTCTTTTACGGGAAATGCAAGGGCGGTTTGACAGTGAGAGTGACACGCACTATCACTTGGGCGAGGCTCTGAAGGAAATGCAAAGAGTAGCCAATCACATCAACGATATGATGAGAGTCCATGAGCTTTACGGCAACGTATTTGACTCATTACTATCGGTAAGATTTGCAACGGCTCAAAATCACCTAAATATGCAAATCAATTATTTAGTGTATTTGTTGAAAACTTTAAAAAAATGTTTAGTGTTTATTAGTTTTACACTCATTCAACAATAGAGGTTATAAGAGAGTAATACTTTTCTAAGCACTTAACACTTCAATAACATATCAAAGTGTTTATATTCTAAACATGTTTCATGTTTTCTTATTCAAAGTAATTGTGCACGTGGGAGATGGTTTCGTGTTGTTCTCTGCAAACCAATGACGTGATTTCTTTTCTTTGCATCGGCTGTGTGCTAATTAGTTGCCTGGTGCCGATGTCTTTTGACAATCATTGAAATAATAACACGGGTAGAAGGGAACTTCCAAGTGGGGGATGTCGTTTAGCGGGTACATTTTGGGAAAATGGCTGAAAATATACTACGGTACATTATTGCAACTAAAATGTTTCCTGTGTTAATTTAACCCTGTGCATTGTATTACTGATTTTTAGGCCACCACTGCCAAAGACAAGAATTAAAAGAAAGCAATAACACGTAAGTACGAAATGTACCAAAATTTTCTCAGTATGTTATTACAAAAATTAATAAATAAGCATCCTGTTTAGCCGATAGACATTTAAAAGTATTCTAAGTTTTAAAAATATCTAAGTTCTGCATGATCTTGTTAACAATAAGACATTTGAAGATGGGAAAGTCTGAAAGAGCGAGGGGGATCATGGGCGAAGTATGCTTTCACGCCTCTGTGCAGGTTTCATCATACAAGAGAGGTTGCATCGCTCCTCGCTCGCTTCCCTCGCCGAGACGCAAATCGGAACGAAACGCCAAAAGGTCTAAGGGCCTTCCATACGCCCCTGCGTATAAATTTAGAGTGTCTTGGTTGGCCACCCTGCTCTTGGGGCATACTTTAACAATGGCAGCACTGCATGCTCTGGGTCGCCACTCTTCAATTGTGTCCAGCAAGGTGTGTCCAGATGTGTGACCCACGGCACATTCATCACCATGATGACGTGGCTATACTGAAAAAAAAAACAACTGCCCTTTTTAGTGGGTATATCATCTAGAGCGATTATACAGGCTCTTGTTGACCTTTATAGAAGTAGAAACCCTTTAGTGACTATGGTTTAAATACTTCTATAATTTAAGATGCATTTTTCCTTTCAGGTAACAGAATTACCAATGGATGATCTAGTTATGTATGGCGCAGCTGCTTGGTGAATTCGTTGAGGATATTGCAAAGCCAGGCGGGCTTCTAAAGATCCTCAAATCACTGTATTAGGTAAGTGTACTAAGGTTCAGTGGTGGATCGTTTGCCTCGACGTTTTTGTTACAATCTGTTTCAAGTTGTATGGTGTTGATAATTAACATGTTACAGGTACAATCAACACTGAAGGTATAATGTGCAATGCAACATGTTATATTTGCGGGATTTAAACGTGGGGATGTTAATCGAAGCAATTACTTCATATTCCCTTTTTCACTGTAGCACTCACATGCTTTCATGTATTTTGACAAAAACTAATTGGTCCCATGCATCATTGACTAGACCGTGTCAATTCATATTGTATTGACCCATATGTGACTCTACCTATCATAGAGGTCACGTTGTGCTTGCTTGAACACGTTGAAGTGGTACCCATATCATTACACTTCTATTTGAGGTATTTCAAAACCATCTACCTTTTGGTCTTTCTAAGGGTTAGTAGTAGGGCCCTCTCTCTCTTTTTCATAGTGTGTCATATTGATTGCAGTAATCATCTGGACGCACAATATTGATATCACATGTATGGCAGATGATGTGGCAGATCTATTTAAACATTTGACCCACAATTAATGATGATGCCAAACATTACTGTTGCCGTATTTAAAGGAGAACCCGTACAACGAATAATACGCGAGCGCGAAGCGGAAGGCTCTAGAGACAAACGCGTATGTACATATTGACAGCGATTGAAAAGCTATCGTCTGACAGGTTTAAAAATACCGACCTTCATTGATCCCCCTTTTCGTATTACCATTAAACTCCTACGGAGTTATTAATCGGCGGGAACTAACGGAATTCCCCTTGTAATATTGAAGTTTTCATTAGTAGTCCGATTTCCAACAAGAATTTGGTTAATTCTCCATTCTTGGATATTTGTTTTCTAGAAATTTATTTTTAGTACTTGTTTTTACATAACCCTATGATAATGTTGTGCTGATTATTTTAAAAAACCAGCTTGAATATTAAATCGATAAATAAATATTTAAAATAAAATAATAAATAAAATTTCACTAATAGGTGGCGCCCTTTTAAATTCGTAAGTTCTTCAGGGGAGGGCGGCCAAGAAATCCTAATTTAGATGTTGTCATTGGTTTAACACGTAAAAGCGAGGATTACGGCAGCCGGAAAACAACATTTTTTGATGAAAGTGATCATCAAAGTAGAAAGAATAAATACCATACCACGACTTAAACCAGGGGGGGCGGACACGATCTGCTGGATTGGGCATTCTCAAACTGATTCGATTTCAAAACAGTATTATAGCATTCTAAGTACCTAATTGCAAATTAATTAGCATATTTGAACTATTTTATTGATTTTCATGACACTTTTTGAAACAATATTTGGAGATCTGTAAGTCACACAAAAGAATTGGAGAAACTTGGAATGCGAGGTACAGATGATCGAACTGATTAGCTATACAAACAAAAACGGAAAACGTACATGTCCTGGATTAGGGACATGTCCTGGGGTAAAAGACATTGTCCGGGGTGTGGGACATTGTTCTGGGGATATGGGACATGTCTGGAGTATGGGACATTGTCCTGGGGTCTGGGACATTGTCCTGGGGTATGGTACATTGTCCTGGGGTATGGGACATGTCCTGGAGTATAACATGGTCCTGGGGTATGGGACATTGTTCTGGAGCTATGGGAATTGGCCTGGCGGTATAGAAAATTGTCCGGGGTATGGACATTTTCCCTTTGTATGGGACATTGTCCTGGGTGGCGCTTATTTGGTACTTGGACTTCTCGGCAGATAACCCCATGGTGTGGGAAATTGTTCCTGGGATATGGGAAATTGTCCGGAGGATGGGGAGATTGTCCCGGAGGTATGGGACATGTCCTGGGGTATGGGAATGTCCTGGGGGGAGAGGGACATTGTCCTGGGGTATGGACTCGTCCGGAGGTATGGGACATCGTCCTGGAGGTATGGGACGTCGTCCAGGGTTGGGACATTGTCCTGGAGGTATGGAAATTGTTCTGGAGTAATGGGACATTGTCTGGGTATGGGACCTGGTCCGGGGGTATGGGCCATTTGCCCGGCGCGGTTTGGGACATTGTCCTGCGGGTATGGGACATGTCCTGGGGTATGGGACGTAGTCCTGGGTTGGGACATCTGCTGGGGTATGGGACTTGTCCTGGGAATGGGTCATTGTCCGGGGGATGGGACAGTGTCGGGGGGATAGGGACATTGTCTGGGGATATGAAACATTGCCTGGGGATATGGGACATTGTTCCGGAGGTATGGGACATTGTTGGGGTATGGGACATTGTCCTGAAGTATGGAACATTGCTGGAAATGGGACTATCCTGGAGGTATGGGACATTGTCTGGAGGTATGGGACATGTCACGGGGATATGGGACATTGTACTGGAGGTATGGGACATTGTCTGGAGGTATGGGAATTGTCCTGGGGTATGGGCATTTGTCCTGGGTATGGGACACTTGTCCCTGGGATATGTGACATTGTCATGGAGGGTATGGACATTGTCCTGGAGGTAGGGACATTGTACTGGAGGTATGGGCATGTCCTGGGGTATGAGGGGACAATTAACATGTTACATGAATTAGTGTTTACCTTGTTTATATGGTTAGTGCTGACTTCAGAATACATTTTCAGGTTGGAGCATGCGAAACGAACCTCGAAATTGTGCATTTCAGAAATGATTCGAGAACCATCACATACATCAGACGACCGATTTGGGACCGCCGTCCCGATTCTTTACCAAAGTGTCAATATCGGCTAGGGAAGTCCGAAGCATACGAATTAAACTAGGGGCCTGGACACGATCTGCTGGATTTGGAATGGGGATTTTAAACGGTAATTAGGGAATTCTTGCGTGCATTTTCTAGACTATGGCAAATATGACAGAATAAAAGTGAATCGGAGCGCTCGCTTCTAAGGTTCTACCTGCAAGATATATTATAACAATATCTCTGTAGATATTATGACACATGTCGCGTGGTTCCTCGAAACACAGAATTATATTAAACCTATAACAATGAATTAAAACATCTAGTCTGACCATGTGCTATTAAAATCTCGCGGATGGTATAAAGTGTTATGTGATATGGTCGGCACGTTTGCGTCACACATGGCCATAGTAAATCAAACAGTATGAAAGCGTCACGTTTTAAAGGTGTAGGAACTACTGTGCGTCGGTGATCGCATAACACGTATACATAGCCCGTATACCAAGCGCGAAATTCAAATAGCGATGGTCAGACAAATGTTTTTATTCATTTTTTATGGTTAGTATAATTCCGTTCTCATGAAACCACTCGATATGTGTTCAATAATTACTTTTTATACGTATTGGCTAATGTTATTTTAGTACGGTTCTCCTTAAAAGACTGATTTGTTCATCGCATGTTCATCCTATACTCCGGTTGTTTCCAGTCCTCCGGCAATTAGAAAAGGCTGGTGTTGTGTTCGGCAATGACTGAACTTTGAAGGTCACCATTTAAGACTGTTAAAACTCACCTCATATTTACCCGAATCGATGCTTTATACGTGAAGGGTGTCATCATCTCGTACGTCATTCACTATGCCAATTTACTATTATGGAATATCGGCCAGATATAGAGAAAATCAGATTTTGCAGAATAGAGCAGCCAGGTGGCGTCAGATCTGATGAAGGACACCGCCACACACACCTAAAAGAGTCCATTGGATACGATCCGTGGGGGTGTTGTCTTTAAGCTTAAGCTTCTCACAGACAAGGTATTCGGGACAATTGCCATATACTTGACGAATATCTCTCTTGCAATCAGGCAGGCCAGGCTTGCGGTTCTGAAGCATGACACAGACGCTCTTCACTGTCCTCGTACAAAAGGGTCAGTGGGTGAGGGGGCGGGGGTGGGGTGGGTGGGGGGTGGTGTGGGTTTGGTGGGGGGGGTGGGCAGGGCTTCAGCAATGCGGTCCTAGCCTACGGAACTCTTTTTACCAAGATCTGTTCACCACTCCAGGTCCATCGTTACTTGTACGAAAGTTCTAACATTTTACAGTTACCTAAGAGTTCATCATGTCCTTAATTGAATGTGCAGGGCGTGTTTCTTATACTATAGTTTAGATGTGATTTCCATGTTCTCCTTAGAAATCTTTGTATTATGAATATATTGGCCCAAATTATAATTAACTTTCTATTTTGTTAAAGCGCTTTGACCTTATGGAAAGGCGCTAATCATGTTGTTTGTATCTTGTATATTGTGTTTCTGTTGTCATGTTATTCTTAGGAGATTAAATTTAAGGCATTCAATGATCTTTAATATTTCATATTAGCGAGGAGTTTAGTGTTGATTGTACAGAGAAGGTTCGCTCCTAGGCGCTTATCTTTGGTGGGCTATGTGGCGCAGCCCAAAGCTAGCTGCAAGATTGATGGGACCAGTTACAAAAGACTTATAACAATAAAACAAGCTGTCAGGTCAAGACGTCGAGGAAGAAGGTATTAGTTACATTTAAGATACTTGCAGATTTCTTGGTGTGAAATCCAGATTGGATAACATCAAAAGAAAACAGGTTCAAGATATTTGTCTCAAGATAATTAAATAAACTAATTCCACTTCTGTCTTAACTCAACAAATTTAAAATGATACAAAAAATAAGGATGGAATGTCGTGAGTTTGACGAATCATTAGCATTGGTGAAATTAGTCGAAAATTTTTTTTTTTTTTTTTTAAAAACTTTTCTTTTTTTTTTTTTTTGTTTTTTTTTTGCGGTTTTTAGACTTTTATTTCCTTATTTTACTTCCTTTCTCAAAACGTGGATAATAAACTCACGGATATTAAGACAATCATGATTGTATAGAATTGTTTAAAAATGCCTTCTTGTATCTAATATTCTAGAAGAGAAGCTCAGTATCCTGGGAACTACTACACTACCACAAACGATCGTGAAGAGAGCAAGAAGGTGTTTCAGTTCGCCTGCAGGTAGCTTACACTTAAATGCCGGGACGTAAAGCTAGAGAGTTCAGTAACGGAATAACCCGTGTTTATTCATAGGGTTTCGAATTCATAAGTGTTTCAGAAAGTCAGATGGTCGGAAACTCCCGTACAGTAATCAGCAGTGTATAAGATTACTGTATACTGTACAAGCAATATAGAATTTATTGCCATAATAAATCATTCCTGAAATATTTGGTTGGGCCATAAATGTGTTACAAATTTGACCAATAAATAAAGAAAATTTTTGAAGGCTTTTTCGAAGAAGAAAAGATAGCAAATACCACACTGTTAAACATGTAGTGTTACACACTAAATTCAAATACTCAAATATTTTAACTGTAAAAACAGTGTTGAAAAGTGTGGACAAACTAGTGTGTAGGAGTGACATTCTAAATGTGTGGATGTATACATTGTAGAGATATGTTGATGGATTTTTATGTCTTTGACATTTTGCTACACGTTAAGCTATCTAACTGTAAGTGTAAATTCTAAAATATCCATACGTTTAATTTTAAACTTTAAAAGGGGATGACCCGATTTAGTATATAAAATTTAAATCTATTTAATGTCTTGACCGCAACAACCCATCTCTAAAGTTTCGCGGCTGATATTTCAATTTGTTTTATTATTTTTTGATATGAGGCGCTAAACACATAATGTGTTTTAAGCCATAGAAATACGTGTAAAAAATAATTAAATATTGTCGACAAAAAGGGTACTTTTTGCCCATACCATTCAACCATCAAAACATCCTTAGCCCCAAGATGTCAAAGGTAAATGGAAAAAAATAGTAGCTTTCTTCAGACACTAATATTTAAAACATCGGTAAACGTTGGGTACCCTGGGGACGAGGCTATTTGCGAGCAGGCCATAGACCTTTAAAGGTGCAACGAGAGATTTCACAAATCAGGTGTCCCTTAAAAAATCGAAAGTTCTGATTTTTGCCCTGATGTAAAACTTTCCATCAAAAATCTCCCCATCTGAAAGGGTTAAGCTGAGAAATGTTTACAAACACGTTTACAAAAATTGTGAAATTTCTAAAATACGAAATTCAGCCTATGGTATACATTGAATTATGATCAAATCAAAATCACAATTTTTCTCTCTTTTAAGACATTTCTGTAGCACAATACAAAGTAAAAATCTGTTGGTGTCTAATCTATATGAAATAGACCAGTTAACAGCAATGTTTGTAAACATGTTAGGGCCTGGTATCTTGAAATAGGTCGGCCTGACTGTTACACATTGGGCAATTGTATCTGTTAGATGGGCCATAACGATTCGCAGGAATGGATTCGCAGGCAACAAAAGAAGTGACGTAGGATGTTAACTGGTCTATTACTATTATGACACAATATTTGGGTGCCTCAAAATCTCTCGTTGCACCTTTAACACCTTTAACCGTGAATTCACCTTCACAGCAAATGATTTTGTATGTTTTATGGTTTATTCTTTAATAACAGCACTGCCGAATTGAAGAACAAGTTCATTAAAACAATTCACCAAACCATTCGTCAAAACAACAGGAAGAAAATTCTCAAGGATGCTGGAAAAACAGCGCATGTAGTACAGAAAATTACTGAATACACTTACGGTGGTAAACGTCTTGAAGGACTAAAATCGAAACCTGCACGAACTCTAAGACGATGGCAATCTTCAGCAGAAGACGGGTCGAAGAAGCAAACTTCGAAAGATGACAGACCTCAAGCGCCCCAAAGAGGCGACACTTTTTAGCACTCTTAAAGCTTTGCAGCTTTGTATCAAATATGATTTCTTCAATGTAGGAGAACATTGTAATACCACTCCCCCATTAAGGCTATAAGAGGGTGTATTGAGTCAATCCCACAATGCACCAATCTTGGGAAATTTCGCCTCAATAGGGTCATGTGATCCCACCAAAATTTTTAGGATGATCACGAAATATCTTGTGGTCCTCTAGCTTCTTGTACACTTTTTATCCCTTAGTACTGACATGAGTTTTGTACAGTACAGTATAGACAAATTGCAATGCATTTGGGATTGTTCAAAACACCCTCTGGCTCGACCATTACCCTGTTCTTCCGTTTAGTATCTTCTTTCTCGTAAGTTGCCAAGTTTTATGACTTTTGTATTTAAAAAACTATACTTTGCTTCCTTTTCTTGGGATGAATGCCAGGGTTGTCAAAACAGAAATAAATAATGTTGTTGAAAAAACATCAACTTTTTAACCCGATTGGTACTGTGACTAAGGGTCTAGGCGTGACCTTACGGTCGATCAGGCGGCCCTGGTTCGAGCACGAGAGATTCGAGTTTCTTGGTCATTCTCTCTCAATAGTTCCATATGGTCTCGAAACTTGATAATCATCGTTGAATTTCTTCTCCCTCCCACAATTTTTGTATAATGTGCAGGTGGACCATATCTCATTTTACACCCGCATTAATTAGACCAACTCATTACCATGGCGTCAATTAATCAAATATCAATACAAAACGCAGGATTTTAAAGCGTTTTTCTGAAACAATAATGCAACTATTGTATCTATTTTGATAAGGATTTGATTGTCCGTATACTCATCTTTGATAAGATTTTTAATTGTTGTAATTTGGCTTTTGGTTAAAAAGTTATGACAAGTTTTATGAAGCCCTTAACACAACGGCCAGTCATGTTACAATGTATAGGTATCAGCGATTTTGTCAGAAAGAGTCAAACTATTTGAAATTTGCAGGAATAGCTTAAAGTTGAAGGATAAGCCTGTAGAATTTTCATAAGTTACTTTTTCCAACTGAAGAATTGACAGAAAAGGAAGAAAACGGCAGTGTTCAAAGATAAAAATCTCCATTCAATTACGTGTTGTAGTAAGTGTCCGAACGGACACTAATGGCTAAAATATCCGATTTTGTCCTTATTTGGTTGCTTCTGGTCCTATCAGTTGTATGGTATTTTAGGATACCTATATGTGTTACAGACATGCAAAAATCTGATTTTTGATGATTTTTTTCGATTTCTCATTTAGCAAATCACTGATAGTGCCTTTAAACCAGAAACAAGTGATTATAAATGTCACTTAAATTTAATAACTGGACTATCGTTATTTCAGAGCATCATGGAGGTCATTTGTGAAACTCAAATAAACAAGACTTGCATTGGAATTGAAATCAAGTTTTGGACATGACATTGCAAAGTGGGTCAGAAGCCCAGTTCAAACACATACATGGAAAATCTATGATCACGATAATTCATGTCCATTGTTTAAAAGTTCTCTACCACTTTATAGATATTAAGAAAATTTACATTTTATACTGTTTTCTTCATAATTAAAATGATACTATAATAAGCCCAATCCTGCCGCACCTGTCCTCCTTTCACACCATTTACGCTCCCATAGCATCTGTACTACTCGGACACAGCGCCGCCGATTCCGTATCCGCATCGCTAATCATGCTACAATCAGCCATATTTTGCCTGCTGTTACCTCACATGGTGGTCCCAAATTTTATGTTTTGGACAGTAATTATTATGGTACAAGCTTCCCGTTAACATTAGAGAGGCACCCTCCACCAAAATGTTGGATTTGTTAGTAAACTCTATTGTAAATTATTTAACACCGTAGAGTGTTTCAAGTAAAACTAATTCTTGCTTAAAATAGATCCACCGGAAATATGCACAGATTTTTATTATATATAGGAAGGCATAAATATTTAACATTTTACTTTGAAGAGAAGAGAAATTATGTTGATATGTAATAACGTAATTCCTCGTGTTTATGCAGAAAGCGCATTTTTTTTACGTATAGGCGTTTTTGTGGTTGTGTTGCCCGATTCCAAATCATCTTTGTGGAGAATGTGTTTTTTTTTTGTAGAACACTGTTTGAAGTCAATGTAAATTTACAGTAGCATGGTACACATTGGAACACCTTCGCCCCATTGCAAAGAGTTTACAAACCGAGTTTCAGGTGTCAGGAACGTCGCTGACCCCTAACCTGGGTTGCAGGGGGAGGGGGCTACAGAAAGTCGGAAGTGTCGACTGAAAAGTTCCAGGTATGCAAATGCCTGCCTGTGTTGTGACGAATGGTTCAAAGTTATAAATCTTAATATAAATAGGCCTATTTAACGTATTCATGCATGGTAACTTAAAGCAATATTAGCACATTTTTTTTGAAGAGCGCCCCCAATTTTCAAAATTTGATATTTTTACAGAGTTATGTTGGTAATTGTCTACGAAACTATACCTGGAAACGAGAATGCTAAAAAATGCGTATTTATCATAAAATGAGCGATTCTGTAATTAAAATTGGGATCCCAGATTGGATTTAACGATGGAGCTGGAAATGCTACGTTTATGTCCGTCCATGATGAAAGAGTGCCACCTCAAGAAAATAACCTCTAACTTGACTTGCCTGAACCAATAAAACAACTAATGGATGAGCGTAGATATGTACATGGCGCTATTTCCCGGCTATTTCACATTGGAAGGCCGTTTCCAGCAGCCGTTGAATTATTATCGGGATCCCGATTATTCTAATTACAAAATTCCTTCGTTTGTGACACACAGACATTTTCGAGTTTAACCATTCACAGGTATAGTTTACTAGCCCGTTACCAATGCAACCGTGTAAGAATCTCAAAATTTTTGAAAAATTGAGGGCGCTCTTCAAAAAAATGTGCTAAAGATTAAAGGTCCCGGGAAATGAGATGATAAACCTACTCCAAATCTTTGTGGGATATTTCATTGCAATAAACAGGACCAGAAAAAAAGAATACACTACCAGTGACATCTTTTGCGAAACTATTGATTATCAGTCAGTGTCATGAATTGATTCACACCAGTCACCGGAAATTTTCTATTACTCTCTGAAAATCAATGGTGCCACCGGGGTGCCACAAATGATGTCATTACCAACCCAATATTGTACTCTTTTTCTGGCCCCTCCTTTTAGATTTGACACAAACCATATCAATTCTATTTGCATTTCCTGGGACCTATAAAGGAATAGAGGAGATTTTCTGAGATGTACAAGAAAACGTTTCGAATGTTATTGGGCAACAAGTAAGAGAAAACCAAAAATCTTAATTTTGAACTTTCCTGTTCTTCTAGTCGGCTCTATAGAAGCAAGTTGGGATTTTCTGAAATAGAAACATCAACCTTCAAGCATTAATAATCATTACCATTTAGACCAGTGTCGTAGCCAGAGGGGGGGGGGGGGCAGGGGGCCGCCCCCCCCCCCAATAATTGATTTCGTCGGTTGAGATGAGCCCGTCGGTTCACTTGAAAAATTCAGGTCATGGCACTTGCAGGCCGGATTGTCGGCAAAGTATAGGTTTAAAGTTAAATGGACAGCGTGCGACAAGTAAATTTTACAAATCGTACAAAAATTAGCCCTCAGAAGACATTTAAAGCATATAAAAACCCAAAATTTTCAGTCTTCAGGGTCTATACCCCCGTTACCATAATGTGGATACAAATTAAAGTAGGAGAGATTAATAATATTCAGATTATAAGAATATAAGATTGCTTTTCTTTAACATGTTTTTTGTTTTGTTTTGCTTTTTTTCTTTTGTTGTTGTTGTTTGTTTGTTATTTACATTTTATGAACAAGAGACTAAAATACATTGTCTCTGGAAAAAACATATACTTGTTGACATAGAACAGTCAACAGTGTGTATGAGCTAATGTAGTTGGGTCTTTTGTTCATAACATAAAAATATTTTAAAAATCCTCAAACTTAAATTTCACTGGGGTAATGAGAAAAGCATGAACATCAACATCTACAGTGTGAGTAAAAAAAAAAAACTACATCCAGAATAAAAAATAATTAAAATAGTTAAGAATTATTTTTGCTCATATATTTGCTTTGGTTATAAGAGGGGTAAACAGGCTTTCAGAAAACGTTTATTTGGTGTCATTTGGACTTTGGAGTAAGAAGTTATGCCCATTTTACTGAGAGACTTAAAAATCCTGTTTGGCCGATTTTGAGCCAAACAAAGATGCTTGATTTACATAGAGTAACATGGTCTTCAGCACTGATTTGAGTAAAACCATTTAACACCAAATTATTGTTAAACAATAGAAGGTGGGAGAATAATTGAAGGATTATAAAAATAATATTCCGGAGATTACAAAAGAAAATGCTGAGTGAAAAATGTACAATTTCCCAAATAAGAAAGTCAAGATAGCTGGTGTAAAGCCACAATTTACTTTGGTTCAGCAAGATTTCATGGTTTTACCTACAACGAAACTTGGGAGCCAAAGTGATACCATAGAAGGTTTTGTATTCCGCTTGAAAAAAACAACAATGCAATATTGAATTTTAAGTTTTAATTCCAATTTATTTACAGAAAACTTAAAATTATTAAAAAAACCCTGGAATTATTTAATGACGCTGAGTATACTGTATTTGTGCAAAATAATTACCTTAGAGATGTAAAATAAAAATCTCTGAGCAGTTTCATTATGTTCATGAACTGAGAAATTGATATGGAGTGATTTTCAATAACTGACACTTTATGAGTGAACAATGGTAATTTAATTTGTTGAAGATATTTTAAATATATTTATGTTACACAATAGACCGTTTTCTTTTCAAACTGATATGTTTTTATCGAGAAGAAATGCATACCATCTGAAATTGCATGTGTGAATTGTCTTTGCTCTATTGTGTTATGGTATACGTCGGTGTCAGTCTCTCCGGATTGTGGCTAAAATCGACCAAACATAATTTTAGGTCTCGCCGCAAAATCGACATAGTTTCTGAACCCAAAGTCCGAAAGACACCAAATAAAAATCCTCTGATAGCCTGTTTATCCCTGTAAACAACCGAAGCAAGCATTCAAGCAAACAGAACGTTTAAGCTTTTAAGAAAAAATCTTTCCTGAATGTAGGGGTTTTCATTGACTCACACTGTTTTGAGATATGATGGGATACCTGGGGGACCATAGTTTGGTCGATTGGGTCATCTAGCTTTAATTCTCCCAATTACTGAGCGTTCCAAATTCCAATAGCCCATTAATATACTATACCATATACCAGAACTAAAAATCTAACATAATCCTTTCAATATTTTTAAAAAAAAAAAAAAAAATACTTCTTTAATGCACCATTTCACACAATAAAAACCAACATAACCCTGTTATAAAACCATTTCCTCCCAAAAGCCCAACATACATCTTTAATTTACCATATCAAAACAGACCAGACTATTTCCTCAAATGGCCATAACTCGAATAACTTTATCCATACCAAAAATGCAACATATCCCCATTATCCCATCTTACCTTTTAGTACAATACAGAAATGTCGCATACACAGCCACACTGCGTTATTCCCTCCCAAGCATTACCAATTTCTCCAGTGCTTCTACCTTAACGCATCCCTTATGTCCAGACAATCGTCTCATTGATATCTTGAGGGAACATTGTTTTGTGTTCCTCATCCATCAGGAATATCCATTCAATGGGTCTTCTTCATAATGTTGGTTTGGCTGCTGTCTTAGGCACTGTAAGCTGGGCTTTTGATAAGTTGTACCAACAGCTGTGCGAAAGGCTATTTTAGAATGGAGTTCAGATTCTCAGATGCGATGTGTTTTTTTTTTCCTGATTTGCCTCTACGACGTACGTGTAGGACCTTAGAGATTGCTCAGTGTTTGTCATGACGCCAGTTGTATCGTTCTCTTTGTAATGAGTATTAGGCATGTCAAATAGAAGGAATGCTGCCTTAACCCACCCCTAATTGCAACAGAATCAATTCCAAACCGAATTGTATGAAGAATACCCTTTAAAACAC
Organism: Ophioderma brevispina; assembly: GCA_023653785.1. NCBI lineage: Eukaryota > Metazoa > Echinodermata > Ophiuroidea > Amphilepidida > Ophiodermatidae > Ophioderma > Ophioderma brevispina. The sequence continues at coordinate 48,765 of JAMKCH010018623.1, forward strand.
CCAACATATCAAAAAACTCTAAAATCAAAGGAGTGGACATATATTTTTAAGGGGGTAGGTTTTATACAGGGGTCAAAATAGGAAGTATCAAAAACGGCGTCGAAAAGTATGCACGTTTCCTTCATTTCCAGGATGAAAAAGGATAGTGTGGCCATATCTGCAGGTTGTACTTCAATAGTGTTATGAGTCCAAATAGGTTTCAAGGTCACAGTGGGGGGAATTTTCAGATATTCCGTTCGTTATAAAAAATGGTGTCAATGTTCGTCTAATGTACAGAACCCGAAATCTCTGGGTTTCACCATTCTATAATATTCGTTGCATAATTGGGAACGCAAAATGTGACTGGGGCTACAGGGGTCTACTATGGGATGTCACTAGTCATAGCCCTGTAATTCTTAATATATAAAGTTCAAACAAGAATCTATTTACATTTATCTTATCTAGTGGACAAATTTAACAGTTTACAACCATCCGATCACAATCCGACCATTCTATGAATTTACCCCGGATGACCTTGAACTGTTATGAGCCGATTGTACTAAACTATAACTCGTGTATAGGGCAAACTATACCTTTTTTAAACCTTAGGAATTAGCCCAATAGATTGGTACATCATTTAAAAATCAATTCGAACAATTCTAATTTTTAACCCCCTTACAAACGTTGTCCCTTATTTTACATTTCCACTAATTCGCGATTGGTATACTTTTAATATATTATGTTTGGACTATTTAGAGTATATTAACACCAAATTGTTTCTAGTTGCAATGTTTGTGTGGGGTCAAACATACAATTATTGGACTATAGCTACAACCACTGAGATGTGGAAACATTGTAACATAGACAATATTGTTTGAAGCAAGTGTTTTTCCGATTATATTGCGTGGTTTTCTCTACTAATTTTTGGTGATGAATACAACTTCATAGGTTGCCATTTCTGGTGTAACAAGACAAGGACTGTACAAACCACTACGATAATAACACATGACTCTGTTCATAAAATAAGGTCTATAACCGCAACAGGTTATAGACCTTCTGTATTTCTGTGTACAACGCTCGCTTCAATTTTATTATACACCCAACACATATAACTCGTTGACATACAGGATGAGTAAAAAAAAATAACCCTGTTTGTGTCCGCCATTTTGAATTTTTAAATAACATATATCTAGTATGTGGTATCACTGGAAAGCCTATTCCATTACCTTTAATTTGCTGCAAAGATGTTTTTAGTCGGTTAAGTATAGGCCGAGCTACAGTCTTTTGAATCAAGTAGTCAGCTTTTGCCCTATCCACGGATTCCAATTTGAATGCACGGCGGCCAACAAAACAAATGACTCCCCAAAATGATGATAAGGGAATGTCTAAAGTGGTATCTTAATCCTTTGAAGACGGCAAACGACTCCAGTCGCTCAACGATCACAATTTGTCAAATTTTATTTCAAAAAGGTCAAAATTATCAATTATAAATCACACACATACAAACTCCTACACAAGCAAAAATAATATCACATAAATAGAAAAAAGAAGGGAAGAAAGGAAACGCACACATACACACGCTTGCGCGCATTCGTAAATGCACATTGACATGAAAATGTTGGTTCTAAGCAACAGGGGTGCAAAAAATGCTGGAGCTGGGAGCGCCGCTCCGAGGAAATGGTTGAAAGTCTTGTAGGTACCTATGTGAACATTGCATTTTGCTCCTGAGGAAAGAACAACTTTTTCTTTCCGATTTTCTTCTGCACGCCGTTCATTTTAATGTGAATCCGTGGACAAAGCGCAAAAACCGACTACTTGATTCAAACGACTGTATAGCCCGGTCTACTATACCTAACCGATGTGAATGGTCTTTGCAGCAAATTAAAGATAATGAACTAAGCTTTTTTTGATGATACCACACAGTGGCGTAGCCAGAGGGGGGGGGCAGGGGGCCGCGCCCCCCCCCCCCCCAATAATTGATTTCGTCGGTTGAGATGAGCCCGTCGGTTCACTTGAGGTTAGTCTTCTTAACATCTGTGCCAAATTTCATTCCTATACCATTTTTCGTTTTCTAGTTACGTTTCTTTGAAAATTGCTATTTTGCGCTTTTTTACAAACTGAGATATAGGCCTTTAAGTTTGTGCTACGTTGAGGGCGCTATTTACGAATTATGTAATTATTTTGCATTTTTTATGTGTAGTAGTAATGATCATAATTTTTAATCAAAGTTTGGTTAAAAAAAGCATTAATTACTTTGTTATTAATTTTAAAATAATTTGGTTAAATATAGCAAGGTGAGGAAAGAAATGTATCGCAGTATGTTAAAAGTGTGCTATATTTAATTTTATTTAACAATTCAATACAAGACTTTAAAAAGAAACACAACCCACAACCTATAATTATCTTTTGAAAAATATTGTTAATTATCACTGGTTGAAACTAATAATACATGCAAAGTATATGACAAAATGCTTTTCGCCAAGTTTTTTGTCGCCTCCGATACTTTGATCAGTCGTATCTTCGGAACCGAGAGTCGGATTTTAGTCAAATAAAATGTATTTAAAAGCTAAGACTTTACCGCATATGGCTGTTACAATATCTCACTTTTTGCAGTGGAAAAAAATTCCCATTAGCAACGGGAAACCCCCCCCCCTTTAAGAGCTATCGTCCGATTGTCAACCTACCATATCTTTCTAAAGTCATCGAGAAGGCAGCGTCACGCCAAGTAATGGACCTTGTGGATAGCAACAATCTGGTTGAGCCTCTTCAGACTTCGTACCAATGTCATCACAGTACGGAGACAGCCCTTCTTAAGATGAAAACTGATCTGCTCGGATCCCTTGATAACAATAAAGCTGTCCTCATGGTCCATTATATGCCCACGTGGCCACATGCGTTTATCTTGTACACTTCCCTAGTTGGTAATATCATTCGTGCTTTTAATATCTCCTTTCATGCTTATGCCGATGATTTACAACTGTATGCTGAGTTTGATCCAAAATCCAAAGGTGATTGTGAACAGGTGTTTGCTAGGAAGTTGCTTATATGGAAGTTAATGGATTTTTATATGGTATTAATATGACTGGTCATATATGCATGAGAGAATCATCAAATATGACACCAAGGTTCGTGATTGATGGGGATCTATGAATGGATCCGAGATCTAGAAGAATAAGAAAGAATTCCGTCGTATCCTGGTTCAGGCGAATCGTGTTTTGAATCATCCATGCGTTGATCGCATCAATACAAGAAGATAACCTCATTTGAAACTACATGTAATTGGTACTCTAGGTTGGTAAACATGAGTAGAAAATAATCTTTCCCTAGAGGCATCCAAATTGGAAGGCTGAGCTTTCGACACTCTAGCGAATGCCATCATCAGAGCAAAGTAAACACTCAACAAAATCAAGGTCTCTAGATCTACAGTGCAGAAGAGAGCATACACACATAGCACACAATGGTTTGACAACACTAAATTTCATCCAATATTATGGTCCATAAAACACCCAAATATCATAATTGGACTATCCAGGCGGAATATTGGGCGGAAATAAGAAACAATAGGTGCTCCCGCCCAAAAAGAAGCAAGAGTAAGGTTCGAATCCGAACACACTAGGACCTATATATATATATATATATAAATGAAGGTTAAATACCTAACTAACAGATCAGCGAAAATGACGGTGCTGGAATTGCAATTCTAATCCTTGATAACCTTGAGGGAATAAATTGATACTATTTTTGATCAGCACTCAAAATAATGAATAGCACCGCTCTGGAACGATTGCCACAACATTATGCTCCAGGATCATAAATGGTGTTCAAAATCTCACACAATCCCATTACTTACACAACACACACACACACACACACACACACACACACACACACACACACACACACACACACACCGACGATAGCATTGTGTCCAAAAGGTAAACCATTCCATATCACAAATCGAACACCCAAACCATTGATTGAATTCTGACCTTGCTTAGCCGAAAACCTGGCATTCGTTTGTTATACTTACAAGGGTCTGGAGATCACTCATGCAAAAACTTTTCAACCATTTTAACAGAGGGAAATATTTTGTACTCAATCAGTAATAACGGGCCACTGCATTTGTATCCAATATGTCGCCTTCGAGGTGTTTATAATACATGTGATGCATGGCCCTTATTTCAACTCCAATATATTAGAAATTCAAGGGGACAAATTAGGAGAAGGCAACTTTAATGGAAAAAACATGACATGATGAGTTTGGTCTTGTACAAGTTTGCATTCGAGCCAGTTGTACATTGATGTAAGTATACGCGGTTTTGTAGTTTTGCAGTTGACCTTTTCATTGTTTTCAAGGCAGTTCCATTATGAACTGTTTCAGCAGTTACTGATTATGACTGATCTTTTCACTACTCGGTCGTAATTAAGGTCCATCAGCTCAAATGGAGTGTAGATTTGCGTGAAAACGGCTTTTCGGGCGATGGTGTGGTTTTCTGCATCGTGATTCACATTTTCAACGAGTTTCTCTAGATTTCTCTCGCACTGATACTACTTTTGGACCACAGTACAAGTACACACGGTGAGTATTAGAAAAAAAATTTAAAATGAAGGATTTCACTGTCACTAAAGATTGAACCAGTCCAGTTCTGATAGTACTAGAAATCTGATTTGAAACGGAATTGGTGTTGTTATTATGTCAGCGAATGTGTAGTAAATAATCCAAAGCTGTTTAGCTCTTCGCTTTACATGCATGCCATGGCCATGTTTTGATTTTCGTTCGTGCACGACAGAAAAAAACCAAATCATCATCTTATTACATAAAGACGGGGTATTCGGCTTATTCACCATTTTCCTGATGCGGTCAACCATTATACTGATATTGTAAACTTTTTCTTTCTCTTTTCTTGTCCTCTTATTATCTTCTTCCAATCCGGTTGACTTCGAGGTAGGGTAGAGGCATCGGAACCCAGGAAAGACCAAGACCTAACCGATGTGTCTGTGGGCACATATACTCAGATCTTTACAGCTGTCAATTCAGGTGTATCCCCACATGTTCTTTGGAGGCAACTGGATTGTCATTCCCTTCGTATATCTCTTAGTCACAATATGTTCGATATTTCTACTTATATTATTATAGATACACTGTAAATTCTGTCAGGGACGTGAGCACCTTGCTTTTCTGTTCCAGAAATTGCCACAAACTGCCACCTCCCCCCCCGGAACTTTTCCTGTTTTTACAGAATGTAAACATCCAAATTGTTTTCAAACTCGTGGAGGTGATTTCAGTATAAGGGTCCTTTTATAATGTCAATTTTTTTCATGCCATAATGTCTCTTAATCAATTACTTATTGCTTTGGGTACGAGGAAAGACGGGTACTTGTTTAGGGTAGACAATAGTGGCAATTGTGCTAATGATACTTTATTAAGGGTGCAAATTCCAGCAAGTAATTATTTAGCTAAATGCGCTACTGCTACTTGTTCTTGTTTAGGGGTACAAATTCCAGCTTCGAAAATAATTGTTTGGTGTGCTTTTTGTGAATGCTTGTAACGGATGATACCCCTGTCATTGAGAAGTGGCCCTCTGGGCCCGCAACAGATCAGCCTGGTTCGATCTTCTCTACAAAAATGATCTTGCAAGAGGTGAATGCATTGTTATGTAACACCCTCGTTTATTCCAATGCCAGATCGAGGCTCTACCTGTCAAGGGATTAATTACTGCCTATATATGCGCGTTTCAGAGCCGGATACTGATTGTTTAAAAATCCGAATTTTACTGATCATATTTTGAGCCCCGCCAATGCCCGCTGAAACGACCCCAATTCTTGAGAAGTATCAAAACAAAAATATCTAGCATTTTTTTATTATTTGGCATTGGGTAATATAAATATTTGTAAAGTTGCAAACAATGTTAAGCACTTCAGACTAAAAATATGTCCTTTTGTCAAAGTATTCCGGCACATGAAAGGCGACGATTGACACTTTGATGACATATTTGCTCATTTACTAAACCTTTTGTCAACTATATGGAACTCTCGAGAATGGAACCCTCACAAAAATGGCTCTTAAAAATCTGAGAACCCCAAAAGGCCCCTAACAGAAGCATAAAAAAGTGTTATACAACAGTTAAAGAAGTCATGTTTGTTTCAATTAAAGAATGGTATGGGGTTTCATAAGAAGACAAGTTTAAAACCTCTTTCTCTTGAAGTGAAAGTGGGATATTATCACATATGAGTTTGCCTCCATGTATTTTGGATTAAGCAAACGTTGTCGATCTGTTTTACGATGCCCTAAGCTTGTAGGTTGATATAGGGATAGATGATCAGAGGATCATCCTATAGGGGTGAAGTGCATTGGAGAGCTATCATCTGACTGCTTTCTAATTATTGGGCTTTCCTGAGTTCATTCTGTTTTACTCGCGCTTGGGCAACTCTAAGGGCCAGCAATATGCCGTAAATTTCTTTAACGTTCAAACTATACCATCATGTTTACATCAAAGACGAATTGAAAGATTAATAGGGGACTTTTTATGGGATATAATGAGGTCTGAAAGTCAAATTTTGGGGTCAAAGGTCAAAATTGTAACAAACTTATTTTTTAAGTCAGTTATGATTTTTTTTTTTCATTCTTTGCCTTCCTTTCAGTTTCATCCAGTTCCCAAATTCTCACGTCACAGGTTTATGCGGGTGCATGTGCATAGGAGACATAATGCCTAACTTTGCACGCAAGAAGCGGAAAGTTAGGCATCATGTCTCTTTTGCATCTGCACCCGCATAAACCTGAAAGGTCGTAAATGGGTTTTGGCAAATGTGTCGAATCTTCCATATTGGTGGGGGTGCAAGGTTGACTTGTTGGAGATGTACTGGTTGTCAATAGCTATTTTCAATTCAAATACCCATTTAATCTTCTTAAATATTGCGCTAGAGTAAATATTGCGCAAGAGTAAATGATCAATGCCCATTTAATCTTCTTAAATATTGCGCTAGAGTAAATGATTACCAATACCTCTTTCCGTAAGATAAACGCCCAGAAGAATACTCAGAACTTTACTTTAACAGGTTTCTAGATCTGAGTTATATTATTCGGAAACAATTAAACACATTTCCCAAAATGTGGCCCGGTCCAAAACTTTTAATGAGGTGACACGTTTGCTGAAACCCGTTACTAAGGACATGCTTTCCAACTCCTAGTTTTTTCTTTCTATAGCTCCCTCTTTTTCACGCAACCCTCTCTTTCTCTCGCTTTCCTTTCTTCTCCACTTTATTTTTTCCGCTTTTCATTTGCTCTCTAGATCTGTCTCATCTAATTATGTTCTCTTGCTTACCTTCCACAGATTACAGCCGATTACCTTTACGTGTTATCACACTATGGCCAAACAAAAAAACAAATGTGTACTTGTCTTCGCTTTTGCATCATTAATTGCCAACCTGATCATCTTCAATAATTATGGCAGATGTGGGAAATGTGTTGCACAAGGTAAAGGGAGTGATTCATTTAAAGCAATAATGGCACATTTTTTTAGAAGAGCGCCCCCAATTTCCAAAAATGTTGAGATTTTTGCACGGTTACATTTGTAACTGGCTAGTAAACTACACCTTTGAATGATTAAGCTCGAAAATGTCTGTGTCGCAAACGAAGGAATTTTGTAATTAGAATGATTGATATCGGAAATCTCCGATAATAATTCAACGGCTGCTGGAAACGGCCTTCCAATATGAAATAGCCGGGAAATAGCGCCATACGCTAATCCGTTAGTTGTTTTATTGGTTCAGGCGAAGTCAAGTTAGTGTTAATTATCGTGAGGTGGCACTATTTTATACACTATGAGCTAGTAAAATCTCAATTCCCTTGGCACAGTTCAGTAGCTTTCATTCACCAATGTATTTAGAAAATACACCCCCTGGTTTTTTGGATATGATATATGATACCCTGATCACACAAGGTCAGTTCATGTCAATGTATGTCCAAGTACAACCCACTGAACTGTGTCCTTGGTGGACGAGCATATTGTAACTCATAGTGATAACGGACGGCCAGAATTTTTGTGCTTACAGCTCCACCATTAAATAACAATATGTGATCTCGATTCACGAAAACATAAAAGAAGTGAATTTACAAAATTGCTTCTTTTATGACAAATACAATTTTGAGTTTTACCTTTTGCAGGTATTGTTTACTAGACAATTACCAACACAACTGTGAAAAAATCTAATTTTGAAAATTGGGGGCGCTCTTCAAAAAAATGTGCTATTAATTATTGCTTTAAGAGAGAAACATTTTAATTTTGCTTTGTTTTTGTTTGTTTGTTTTTGATTGTTTGTTTGTTTGTTTTTGTTTGTTTGTTTTTGTTTGTTTGTTTGTTTGTTTTTTGTTTCTTTGTTTTGGTTATGTTTGTCTTGCCTGAACGAAGTTCAGGAAGAGATTATGCAATCACTATTTTTGTATGTGTACAGGCTGATTCAACAGACGTTTACTCACTTTTGTTGTACTTAGTAAAAAAAATCTGTAAGGAATTCCTTGTAAACTAATGTCATTAGAAAGAGCAGTTTCTGAATACCTAAATTTAAAAACAATTTTGAATTTGCTCATGCTAAACCCGGGTTATACCAATTTGAGTAAAACCACCCATTTTCCTGGCTGTACATATCTGAGTAACTTGCATGAGTTTTTATTTACACCAAATTAATTAATGCGTGAACAAGAAAGCCTCCATTGGTTTGCAACTTTTATTGTCAAAATGAAAGTTTTACTTTTATTCATACTCAAAATCCACCATCAATCAAGAGCAAAATTTTAAATGCTAACAATTTTAAATGATATCGAATATTTAATCTGGCGTGTAAATTGTAAAGTCCTGTCTTTGTGTTTGGTTAAAGCAATATTAGCACATTTTTTTTTTTGAAGGGCGCCCCCAATTTTTCAAAAATTTGGAGATTTTTACACGGTTGCATTGGTAACTGGCTAGTAAACTATACCTGTGAATGGTTAAGCTCTACAATGTCTATGTGTCACAAACGAAGGAAATTTGTACTAAAATAATTATTATCGGGGATCCCCGATAATAATTCAACGGCTGACTGGGAAATGGCCTTCCATGTGAAATAGCCGGGAAAATAGCGCCATGTACGTTATCCATTAAGTTTGTTTTTAATAGGTTCGGGCTAAGTCAATGTTAGAGGTTATTTTTTCTCGAGGTAGCACTACTTCATCAGGGACTGACATAAACCGCAGCATTCCAGCTCTGCCGTTGAGTCGAATCTAGGATCCCCAATTCTAATTACAAATCCTTATTTGTGATAAATACGCATTTTTTCGTTCGCAGGTATATTTCCTAGACAATTACAAACGTAACTGTGCAAAAATATCAAATTTTTGAAAATTGGTGGCGCTCTTCAAAACAGGTGTGCCAATCCGCCGTTCATTTCAATCTGAAATTTCATTTCTTAACAGTTGTGAAAAGTAGGCTATTTCATTGCTGATGCCCGGGTTCAACCTACCACCCATCCTCTCTCTTGTATTCTCCATTAGCTGTTTCAGCACTGTGTCCAAACGGCCTCGTCTACTCTCTACTTTTTCCTTATATTAAACTTGGAGGATAATCTGAATTTAGATTAATTTTAATTTCAATCTATTTTTTATTTAAATTTTTAATCTAATCTTGGATTTGCGGGTCCTCAATAATATCCACTTAGATTAATTGTTAGTCCCAAGAAATTTAGAGAGTACAAGGTCACGGTTTATTCCGTAATAAAAACATTTTTGCTATGGTAGCTATGGCACTCTCATAGGTGACCCTCAGTTTCTTTACACCGTTTCCCATAAATCTCGTTATTCTCTAACTTGACTCATAACCCCCGCAGCCGCGCGCAAGTGGCTGTAAAGCCTGCTAAAACTAAGACGGGGATCCGTCTGCTCATTCAGTCCACGGTAAGGGTATTTAGCCGTCTGACTATGTTTTCAGTTTGTAGACTTTATGGACCCATCTTTTTCACATTCATGCGGGACAAGTGCCAATATTAATTATTAAAAGAACACTATCCAGAGTTTGAATCTTAAAAAGGAAATTTTATTATGGGAATCACAGCCAATTTTTGGAAAACATAACGATTTGATGACGTCACAAAAGGCATTGATTGGGTTTTATTATTTTTGCTTTTTCGGGGGTACCCATTCAGGTAAAAATAGCTTACGTATCCCTACTATTGGAAAAAACAACCGATTATCGCAATCGTGTACGTCGGTTTTTGAATCTGTAGGAAAAGGTAATTTTTTTGTACTGTTTAGACATAATATACGGTGTCTTTTGGACAAAAATATACACTTTGGGCAATGGTTTCCATATGTCCGGACCTTGTTTTAACATAGTCGGATTTATACATATCGGTCGCCCCCGAAGAGCAAACTGCTATCTGATACCTGACACGTACCTGTAACCTTGACACGTGACACCAAACTATTCATCCGTTACCTAAATAAGTTACGGGTGAAGAAGGTTTATAATACAATACGGCAAAGCACAACATCCTGTATCTCTGTTGTCAAGCGTAATCGATCAAAGATGTGAGACTTTACATGTGGTTCTGTACAGGGAGGTGGACACGATCTGCTCGATTTGGGCATTGGGCATTTCAAACGGTAATTTTGTGAACTGCTTACATGCAATTTACTATGGCAGTCTCGGTCCAGTGACATTAAAAAATCATCTCTATAAACCTTTGTTTTCAAAAGATCTTAAGTTAATATTCATGATAAATTAGGAGAAAAATATTGATCAAGTTCACATCAAATCATGCTTTCATAGTTAAATTACCTGTGCATAACTCAAAACTCCAGAAACTATCCCCTGCCAAAAGTAATCTCTATCAAACATAATACACTTGAAACATACTCGCCATGGCTACAGAGCTCATGCGCTCTTAGCCCTGGCTCACCGATAACTCTATATACACAACAGCCCTATATAATTATTATACACCCCAAAACCATTGCACTACTGGATTCCAAAGAATTAGCTGCATATACCTATGTAGGTCAATGATCTTTGCAGAAATAAAGAAATAAACTAACGTTTTCCACATAGCTTGAGATAAGGCTAACTTTAAATTATGCAAAATACAATTACAGAATACAATGGCAATATACAAACAGGTCTATTTTTTGATTCGCCCTGTATGTCTCTGGTGACATTTACCTCGGGAAAAAAACTCGTCAAGATATGCAGATCCAGAAGTAACAACATCTTCTATATTCTTATTGTTTTATTGATTGTTGGATTGTTTTCTTAGAGTTCTTTTGATGAACTTCCTTCAACTGCTTTCCGTGGTTTCCAGTGCTTTGAGTGTCAACTTTCTATTTCGTAGTTTTCCAATGTCTACCGAATTAATTAATGTCATGTTATGGTGCCAGGGGTTTTACTGGTTCCATTTCTTTGGTTAGCCCCTGTTGAATTAGAAAGTGCGATTATTTTATTGTATTTTATGGAACCGCTTTGGTCTGAACAGGTTCACGAAAAGCCTTCTAGTTCTGTATACACCATTGAAATCCCTGTGATCCGAAAAAGAATTTTAGATATGGCAAAATGCTTCAATTTTCAAGTTTCATGTACCCGGTAGGCCTACTTATTTAAACACTTTAAAAATTATTTCGTCGCTCTCCCAATCTAAACTGTGTAAATTACACGGCACTAAATATCAAGGTCAATGCTATTTTGGTTAAATGAATCTTTATTGACAAGCCTAAGGTATCGAGCCAAGTTGTACCTAGAATCCATACTCTATGAACAAATATAATTGTTTGTCTTTGACCTTTCCACCTTGATAATTTTTAAGTAAATTTCTCAATACCCCTTAACTGCTAATGAATATAGCCTAGAATATGTCACAAGTCTTTGAGCTACTACCCCTTTGAGCCATGACAACAACTCAAGGAAAATATAACCCTTGCTGCTAGTCTTTTTCTTTTTATTCTTGTCACCTCATTAAGGGGGGTTAATTGTTAACAGCTCGATCGTATCGAACCAGGTCTGTTTCGGCTTGCAATGACTTGGCCGCACGGTGGCGCTGGCACATTTTCAGAAAATATGAAATTTCTTCAATTTGCTCGCAAATAATAGTCTAGGCCATTGGAAGAATACAGATATAGTTTACACATAAAAATAACACACCCAAAAACAGATAGTGACATTAGTATGAGGCTAAAGACATCCAGTAATTTGTAGGCTAATCAACAAAAATGTCTATTGCATGAATATCATAGACTCGTACTCGTTGATATTAAAACCACAAAGGTCACAGACCGGTCAACAAGGTGCATGCAGTGAGAATGAACTCTAGCGTGTGTGTTCTTGTGTTACACGCAATTTCCGCGTCGTCTGCTGAATTAATGTTGCCGGCGACATTAATTATAAATCGTTTTGTTTACCCATATGCGCGCTGATTTGGGCTTAATAATTTCAGGTGAGGGCTAATGTATATAAAAGCTTTACAACCATGCAAAAATATCAATTTTGAAAAAAATAAAGGGCGCACTATTTTTCATATGTGCCAGTCTCTCTTTAAAGTTTTCTATGAGCGAGGTGTCCTGCAAATCAGGCAATTTTACCCAATTTTGGGCTTCAATTCATGACCTAACATGAATGTAATTATTGTTCTTAGGGTCGGCTCACATTAACACTTTATGGGTTTGGCCATGCCAACAATAACCTTATTCTCATAAGACATTTAGTCAAAAGTAAAATAAAATGTACAATTAGATCCTATTCTATTAAAAAAAGTATGAGTTTGAGAAATAAGCTGGTCCAAATTTGTTTCAATTCTTGCAATTCTTGTGATATTGAAAGAGAAAATGCACATTTGAATTAACTCTGTATTTTGAAGATATCCAAAATGTCATTAATACATTGAACTCTCTAAATGCAAAAGAGTGAATTTCACTCTTTTAGAGTGACTACAGGGCCCACTCTGAAAAGAGTGAAATTTCACACCTTTAAAAGAACACTTTTTGGGTCAAATTTTATCTTGATAATTGACAAAATGATATCATTTTATCATTTGTTTAATTATAAAGAGTAAATTTCAGCCAAAGAGTATTCTTTGAAAGGTGTGAAATTTCACTCTTTTCAGAGTGGGCCCTGTAGTCACTCTAAAAGAGTGAAATTCACTCTTTTGCATTTAGAGAGAAATTAGAACAAATTCTACCTATAGTCTGCAAATTAGTGTACAGAATTGGGGTCATTTTAAGTTATTCCATGGCTTATATGCATGCAAAAGGCATTGAGTACTAAACTGTGTTAAAGGCTTTATGACAATTAACACTTTCTTAACACTAATTATCTATTTCTTCCATGATCAAAATGAAGCAGTGTATTCAAAAGTGGCTAAAATGTGCGATCGTGTATATTTTATGGGTAAGCATTTTCAAGAGGTGATATTTAAGGGGTTCAAAAACGTTTTGAGTATACAATTTAGCTAGATCGTTCTACTTACAATATGTTGCATAGTTTTCTATGTATTTTGCAAGTAATTGATGTCATTTAAAATAATCGGTTAAGGAATTTATCATGTGTGTTATGGTTTCCTTAGTCCTCACCCTGCGATATTTAGGCAAATTATTTAAAAAACAATTGCAAGAGAACGAATGCATCAATTTTATGATTCTTCAATAATAATAATAATAAGCATACAACTAAAAAAATTAAAATACAATTTTTAAATATTTGACATGAAAATCGCCATCAATTTAACGGAATCTTTATTGGCAAGCATTTCTTTTTGATAAAATACGGAAACTTGCAAAACCGGTGTGAAAGCAGATATAGTCCGGTGGGAGCCATAGTCCGGGGCTCCATAGACGATAACGGAATAAAGCGTGAAAATAATGTTGCGTAAAGAGTCAACTGAATCGATTGCCCTATTGTTCACCATTGTTCCCGGACTATGAGTACGCCGGACAATGGTTACTTCTACACCGGAACAAACATAACTGAAAAACGAAACATCGTATGGTCATGAAATTGGTAGAGATAATAAGTACAGATATATCTACAAAAGCATTACAACCAGAGTGAAATGACATACTTGTTTCCAAAACTAGTGTTAACGTGCAAAAAATAAAGGTATTGCTTTTAGCCTCTGCCGTGTATCTATCGTGTCATATCACACGGGTGACGGCGTTATTCTAACTAGAACAACGAGGCGCAGCCGAGTGAGGTATTTGAGAATTTAGTTTGAGTATTTGAGAATTAAATTGTTTGCGTTGTGTGTGGTTGTTTGTGAGTAATTAACTTAGTGTTTTATTAAATAAATATTAGGTGTGAATCATTTTGTAGGATATTGAGTGCATATTTTTTAATTAATGCTTTTAGTATTATATGATGTATGCAATTCAGCATGATGGCTGCGATGTACATTTTCTGAATACACCTTGAATAATAATGAATATTAGTGATTGACGGGTACGCACTATACCGTGTGATATCGTCTCATATCACACGGCTAAGAACCAATGGAATTGTGAAAACAATCTCAAGTGTTAAAGAATATGATATACAATACATTATTATTAACACTCAGTGATTGATTATTAACAGCTACAAACATGTTGCAGTGTTAATAATCAATCACTGAGTGTTAATAATTTAACACTGTAACATGTTAATATTGCAATGTAAAGGTGTTTTAGTGTTAATCAAAGCTATTACTTCATATTGTTCTTTTTACTCTAGCACTCACATTCTTTCCTGTATTTTGACCAAACTTGGTCTCATGCATCATTGACTCGTTCGTTCGTTCGTGCAAGTCCAAAATCACAGTGGAAGATCCGTCTTTAACCAGCTGATAGTTTCATCATCCAGGTTGATCAGGCCTGGAATTCCTCTTGGGGACTTGTAGACCTCATAGTCATCTATGATGTGGCTAATGGTTTGTGGCTCTCCACAATCGCAGTTTGGTGAAGGTTCTACCCCGATCTTGTGAAGGAAGTTCTTTGTACGACCAACGCCAGTTCTGAGTCTGTTGAGGTTGACCCATGCTTTCCTATCAAGGTCACAGCCTTTGGGCTTGCTAGATGGGCTGTCCACAAACTGCTTTAGGTTCAAAGTAGAGGATGACTATTGCTCATACCATCTGTCATTGATCCAGGATGATCGATAGGGATACTGTGACGCCGGTGTCATGGATGGGGTAGCAAAGTGATTCCGTGGAATTCTCAGATCCTCAAAGGGTGTTGGTGGGGGGATTGGTAACCAGGCATCACATTTCTTGGCGAGCCCGATCGCCCGAAGGTTCCTCCTAAGGTTGCAGGGGCTATGACAGGAAAGAATTGGAAGGTATTCTACATGCGTCGCCAGAAGGCAACCAAAAAAGTCTCATTGCATCATTAAGAACACGACATCAATCTTGTGTTGAAATGTACGCGTGTGCTCCAGATGGTGCAGCTTATCAGCGGTGTGGAGTTTGGCGTATGCCAAGGCAACAGTTGATGTTTGTAAGGTGTCAAAGGATTCACCCCATCCAGCCCCCGCAAGCCTTCTGAGGAGGTTGACACGAGACTGCGTCTGGCAGCGATGCCTTGGTGTGTGATTGAAAGTAAGGTTCTTTGCTGTCCATTGTGAACGCCAAGTTAATTCGGGGTGTGGGGGCGGTCATGTGACAAGTTTTCGCCATCTAGATTGATGTTTGTTTCTTTTTGCGCATCGATTTGGAAGGGGACAAACAGAGATGACGGACCGGGGTTTGTTGCTGAGTTTCATTGACTAAGACAGTGCAATCATATGTATTGACCCCTATGCGAACTTTAACCTAGTCAAAGAGGTAAAGTGATGTTTGTTTTAACACGGGGAAGTGTTAAAAACTGTAGACATATCATTAAAAACTTCTATTTAGGCCCAATGTCACTGGGAAGGATGCATAAAGTAGGCTGTGAAAATACCGCAGTCCACAAAAAATATCCTTAAGTTGCACAAAGTTTTGCAAACTTGGCGAGATCTGCAACATTAAGGAATTCAGTGAATTTGGCCGATTTGAAACTTTGCCTAATTTACGCAATGTCCCAGTGACATGGGCCTGTGGGACCAAAATCATTGTGTTGGGGTAAAGTGCTTCAATGATGGATGGTTAACCACGCTCACAAGCTACCTTGGGACTGCAATGAGGGTGTAGGCCCTTAAATACACATATCTTTTCGTTCCTTTGAGCGAAATGCTTATAACGACGCTCTATGGCGAGAGGAGGGGCGCCTGGGGGGGGGGGGGGGGCTTGGGGGTAGTGTTCCAATTAGAAAATAGCTGGGTATTGGAGATGTATAGTGATGAACAAATTAAATGGGAAGTACTTCGATTTATCAAGTATTGTTAAATTAGTGATTTTCGAATATTGGCAAGTCTAAAGGGAGCAATCGGTTTGATTTTCTGGGTGCGGTGGGTGCGCGCGCGCGTGTGTGTTGTGTGGTGTGGTGGGGGTTGCTGGTGAGGGTGTGTGTGGGGTGTGCGTTGCTGTTAACTCATGGTTAAATGTACCTTTATTGTTTTTTTTTTATAAGTACATATAACAGCCTTTTTTTTCTTCTGAAATGTCGAGTTAGTTTATTTAAGAAGTTTCCACTAGAATAATACCAGTCTTTTCTGGTGCAAAGTGATTTTAAGATTGTGTCGGAGCATTTTTGAAAAAGTCGCTTACGAGCGGATTAAGGGAACTTTTAGCCTCCAGAATGCTATCTTTTCTACAAGAAAACAAGTTCAAGCTCACTCATTGGCGAAACCTAAACGGCATGTGTTTAATTGATATATGGGGATGGAGATCAATATGAAAATTGTATATTGCATTTTTACTCTTTAACAAAATTTCACGGGTGTTTTATGTCCCTAGGGACCCTTCGGGACTCGTAGTCAAAAATGTTGTTTTAATAAGAATTACAAATGCAGATATTTATCATGACATATGACCAAAAATGCTCATCAGGCCCCAGGTCACTGGGAGGAGGAGGATGCATAAAGTAGGCTGAAAATACCGAGTCCACAACAATATCCTTAAGTTGCACAAAGGTTTGCAAACTTTGCGAGATCTGCAACATTCAGGAACTTCAGGTGACGATTGGCTGATTTTGAAACTTTGCCTACTTTACGCAATTTCCCCAATGACAGGGGCCTGTTTGACCAAAATCATGTTTTGGGTATAAGTGCTTCAATTGATGGGATTGTTTAACACGTCTCACAAGACTCCATGGGGATGCAATTAGGTTTGGGAGGCCCTTAAAATCAAAATCTTGTCGCTTCCTTTTGATCGAAATGCTTATACCGGCGCTCTATGGCGATAGAGGGGGCGTCCTGGGGGGGGGGGGGGGGGGGCTTGGGGTAGATGTCCATATTAGCACCATAGGCGGGTATTGGCGAGGACATAGTGAGTACATAATTAAAGGGATACTTTCATTTTATCAAGCAATGTAAATTAGTGATTCAATATTGTTGCAAGTCTCAAAGGGAGCAATCGGTTTGATTTTCTTGGAGGCGTGTGGGGGCGCGCGCGAGTGTTTGTGGGTGTGTTGTGTGTGTTGGGGGTGTGTGGGGGTGTGTGTGTGGGGGGGTGGCCAATGTGCTGTTAACTCATGGTAAAATTTACCTTTATGTTTTATTTTTATAAGTACATATAAAGCCTTGTTTTCATTCGGAAATGTCGATGTTTTTTATTTTAAGAAGTTTCCACTAGAATAATACAGCTTTTCTGGTTTGCAAAGTGGATTTTTAAGATTGTGTAGTACGCATTTTTGAAAAAAAAAGGTCGCTTTACGAGCGTGAGTGATACGGGCACTTTTATCCTCCCAGAATGCTATCTTTGTCCTTACAAGGAAAACAAGTTCAAGCTCACTCATTAGGCGACACCTAAACGGCTATCGTTTTTTAATTTATAGGATGGAGATCCAATATGAAAATGTATTATTGCACTTTTTGACTCTTTAACCAAAATTCACGGGTGTTTATGCTCCTAGGGACCATTAGGGCGTGTCAAAAACTGTTTGTTTTTAATTAAGCATGCAATGAAGAGAAATGGACATATGACCAAAAAAAAAAAATTGCTATCAGGCCCCATGTCATTGGGAAGATGCATAAAGGTAGGGGACTGAAAAATCGAGTCCACAACAATCTCTTAAGTTGCACAAAGTTTTGCAAAATTTGCGAGATCTGCAACATTCAGGAACTTCAGGTGACTTTGGCCGATTTTGAACTTTGCCTTACTTTACGCAATTTCCCAAGTGACATGGGGCCTTATTTAGAGTGTGGCAGCTCATTTTTAAGAATGTTGTTGTAAAGTGGCATCGAAGTTCACCCCGATGTTACACCCACCCCAACCCCCACACACCCCCCCCCCCATCCCCAGCAAAATCAGCAAACTTTGACGTGACGCATAGTTCCGAGGCCGAAAGTTTGGAGTGATTTAATTAGTCCGGGACTGCTATTTGCTCAAGCTGCAAAAGTTATTGTCGTTGAAGGACCTATAGATGATGTGACATATGATGTCACATTGTTATGGTTCGTGGAGCCAAAGGTCAGAAATACCCTTTAAACAAAGCGAATGAGCTCGTGCACAAATAATTAGAGCGGATATAATACACACTGTTTTAATGATTTTAATCAGATTGGTTCAAGAATTTTGGGATGTCAAAACCACAATACAGTTACAATTCAGACAGTAACGATACACTCAACGATTTTACTATAGTTACTTTTGGTTTCAAGTCTTCTAATGTCCAGGGTTAAAAGAAGCAGTGACAGTAAACGATGATCTGCCTAACAGGCGAAGACTCCAAAAGACAGGGCATACAAATATAAACAATCCACAGGAAATTTCATTCCATGGGAATATTCTCAGTTCTGAAGATAATTTTTGTCTGCATTGGTTCAAGACGACAAGGTTCAATAATTCCTCGACCACGAAGAATATTCTGCAATACAATCCAGGTATGCTACCACCACAGTCTGCCGTATATTGTCCTCATTTAGGACCACAAAAACTGGAATCTGATTCCAAAAACTGAAGCCTTTTGGCTTTAAAGACGACAGCAGACAGTTCAGCTTTCAAGCTCTGTGGGCATTCAACATAAAAATAAATCCTGACCACTAGGGTTGATGCACAAATTACCAAAAAGCAGCTAAGATATAACTATACTAGAGCCTGGCTACTACTGATGGCAAGTTGGGGAGTTCTCAACTCTCTCCTTCTATAAGGATTCCACAACTAGTATTTCCCAATTCTTAAAATAGATGTTACCACATCCTCATGCACAAACATAACTTTGCACTGTCCAATAGGATTTTACATAAATTACATCATCTGCTTTGCATCATCGTACATTAATAACATCATGGGGAACTACCTAATTTTGCAATCTGTTTTGATCTCAAAGCAAAATCAAGTTGACTCATTTTCTAAATTTACATCTTGGGGAATTCCCACGTTATCTCTTGCACAATGTATCTAGTTGTGGTTCAACATAGCACTAGGGGAATTGCATTTTCTCTTTTCCATCATACACAATGAAATCTTTTCTCAAGTAAAATTGAGAAATAAAATAAAATAATATTCTTAATCACAAAATGGAGGCTAATATAACATCCTCCCCTTAAAAGAAAATTTGAATGAAATGAAAATTTTCCAAAATCTGGCTCTTACCTTTAACCAAGGTAAAATTTGAAATACGCATGCGCAGTAGAACAGCTAAGTTATCTGACGACGCAAATACCGAAGAATGGGGGGGGCGGGTGTTGAAGACACCTCTTTGCCACGGGCAACTGTATTTACACTGTTTCTTTCTTTTGGGATCCCCCTCTAAACGGACCTTGTCTGACTTGTCACTGATACCTTCAATCATTTTCACAAGAATCCCACATATCGTGCTAACTTTCAAAAGAAATAATACTAAAATTATATCATTTTCGTTTTGCTTTGTATAGACCAACCGAATGAAGACTTGGCATCCGAAGAAAATCTAAAAATCGTGTTGACGTCACCAAACAAACCCAGCTCCGGTATACATCAAGAGAAAAACTTGAAATCGAGACCGAGCAATATAACAATAGCCCCTAAACATTATTATAGACAGTGAGAAGGAGATGCCTGATTTGGATGAACTTTGGGAACGATTGGTGATCGTGACGGCGTTTTCACAAAATCACGTCGACGAAGCCCGAGGGATGATAGCGTCGGTCCAAGAACATATGCCAGGAAGGAAAGCGGCCTCAAGTGTATGACCGTAGGGATCAATGAAAAAATCACATACCATTGGTAGGTTAAGCCACTATCAGTCATTTTCTTTCAAAACTAAAAATGCCCATTTTGTTATACTCGATTCATCTGATATTGGACCCCATACCAATTCTTGCGGAGGTGGAAAATTCAATGAGGCGCAGGGGACTTCTTGTTAATCAGTTATGTGAGGAATGTAAGGCATGAAAACACTATTGTGGGTTTCCATACATGAATGAAATTGTATTTAGTGGCAAGGGAGTGAGTTATAGACGGAGTGTCCTCCAGGTCATATCCGGTGGGGCACGTGCATTATTTGAATTCTTGTAATTTCCTCTCCGACTTATTTGAATAGGTCCAAAACTCAGGGGGTACGAACGTCTCAACGCGAATCGACTATGATAGGTCCTATCAACAAAATCGTATATTACTCGTCTCTGTGAACAGCAGACACTGGGAGCATTTTATAAAGTAGGTCTTGAAGATGCCAATAATTACGAAATGTTTTGTGTACTAATAAAAGTCGGATCCCGACTTTTATTAGTAAACATTGCATAAAAATCGCCATTATTACAATATACGGCATGTTGACGCTAGACATTTACAGGGGTCTTAAACTACAACCATTTCAAATACAACAGTGCAAAAAAAATGGAACTTTGATGAAAAAATAGAGGGCGCGATTGTACATTTTGAAGAAAGTGCTGCTAGTGGCTTAAGGTCTGCAGACAGACAGGCAATTTGAAAGTGAAACTCTTTCAACCTTTTTTATATTAACATTACATGAACATTTTCGCGGTAGTGCCCACGTACGGCATCGCAAGCCAGATGTACGATTATTTTGAAAAAAGACCGTTTATCGCTAATAAACTGTGTTTATCATAGAAAAACAATTTTAGCTTGAAAAAAAAAACACATTTTACTGAGAACAATCAGTTCAGTGTTGGTTGAGCAAAAAAACAATATTTTTCGAAAAACTTGTCCAAACAGATAAACTATGTTTTCGTTTTGATAAACTAAAATTTAATCGGCGATAAAACACTTTTTCAAAAACATTCATTTTTCGAAAATTATAATTATCTAAACACAGAGAACTATTTCTGCTACAGTAGATACCTTAAATTAGCTGTGTAATATGTAGGCTACCAATACCATTAAAACTTTGGTGTGTGCTCCGCACGGCTCCCACCAGCATGTTTGTTTTTCTTGATTTCAGTGCAACGAATCAGGTTTTGACACGATTTTGGTAATTGTCTAGATAATAATTTATATATATTACACTTATTTTTTGTACGACATAAGCCATGATATGATAATTAATGATACTTTTTAGTAGCCTTTTCGAATTTTGGCCCGCAATTTTTTTCCATAGGAAACAAACCAGGGTAACCTCAGTTAATTCCAAATGGTCAAGTTTCAGGATGATGAAATCACTGAAAAAAAAACTCTGACAGTTCCTGGCCTGGGCCGATTCTGTAGTTTTGAGTCGTGGCCGATCATCCCCGTCACTCCCAAATGCGAGTGCCCCTCCCCGGGGATGGATCTAATATAGGCCAAAAAAATTGTGTATTGGAGTAAACAGAAATTTTCAAATAGGGTAGGGCGGGTTGGCTTTTTTTTTAATACAAATTTGTTGCATTATACATCAAATATCACACATAGTCTATGTAATCTTATTAATTTGAACTTTTGACTCCTATTTATGAAAATCTTACAGAGGAGTTGCCCAGTTACACCAGAAACACAAAAAAATTGAGAAAGAAAACGGTTTTGTTTACAAAGCCGGTATTTAAAAAAAACAACTTCAAAAATACAGATTTTTGAACTATCAATAACAAAAATTAGGGTAGGTATACTCTTGTACAGGGCTTGATTTTCAAAATTAGGGTCGGGAGGCTGACTCCAATAAAACAAGTTTTTTTTGGCCTACGTTGGATCCTTATGTCTATGTGTTCTCATGAGATATTTTAAAATTTTTTTCACTTTATTTCATTTGGCGTTTTCATTCTCATGATGACTGATTTGATTTGGTTGTTTTTTTTTTCATATAGGTTAAAGGTGGGATTTGCGGCGTGGAGCTCAGACAATTCGATTTTGTAAAATACCGCTCACACTGCCAATATTCACACGTACGCCTTTAAGGTGATTCATTTATAAGGTAAGGAAGTGTTTAGTGAATTCTTTTGTTTCATTTTTTATTTATTACAATTTAAATGTTTAATGTGATAACATGAGTAAAGATATGAACATAAAATTGTGTTTTTTTTAAAATGGACACCAATCATGTATTTGCCTCATAAGGTTATAGACCGTATACAATATGAAGTCAGCCACCACATGTTCGTGGACAAGATGGAATACATCCAGGCTACAATACTTAGGCTGTCAATCGATCCATGTTTAGCGATTGCACAGGGATAATTGACAGTTGAATGTTGTAGGTATACTGGAATGCGTCTCTCTTGTCCACCAACATGGTTGGCTATTGAATACTGTCTATAGTTTGCCCAGGGTACCCGACCGTTAGTTACATGGCTACAAGCCTGAAATGGTTCAAGGTCATCCGACCAAATATTATTCTAAGGCTCAAAAGTAGTGCCTAGTCATTCTCCCCGTCGAGTAACAGCTGTATACCATTTGTTGTCCAATTTGGCGACAACTGCAGCCCATGTAGGCCCTTGTAATTTTTATCACTAATTTATGCAACCAAAATGAAAACATTGTAAAATAAGCAAGACCGGAACCAATTTGATCACAGTTCAACCCAACCTCGCAGAGTACTATGTAAGTTTTACCGTCGAATGATACGCAAATAATTCAATTGAACTTTCCAGAATAAAAAATCAGCAGTATAAATGTTAGTAGCCAATCCATTGTACACAGAGATCAGTAAGCAGGGCCCGTACGACAGGATTGATTATTGTTATAGCCAGCATGATAGAATGGAGGTAGGAGAGAAGAGAAGGAGCAGGGGTCCGTGACACATAACAGCTGCAGGGAAATATTGTTCATGATTTGAATATTTGGAAAAATTTGGTATGGATGGAAAGCTAAGTAACGTAGATTACATATAAATAAAATAAGTTGACAATTGTCCACATTTGTTGAGTATTTTGCCCTTTTAATTTTCCGCCCAATAGCTTACTCGAAAACATTCCGATAAAAATCTACATTCGAGGCAAATGGTGACGTCAAAGTGATGACAATCAATAATTTACGTCGTTGTGACCATCAGAGCGCAAGTGTTTTGCACTTCAATTAATATTCAACACAACGAAAATGAAACAAAAATAGTCATCTGTACTTTTTTTTCTAAGTTTATTATTACTTTCATTAATCCACAATATTACAGTCGTCAGCAAACACCCCCCAAATTACGATTCAACACGATGTTTTGGTCATCACTTTGACGCAACGAGGATCGAGCAAAATTGGGCGCTTTTGATCAATGAAGGCCCGTGGAGAAAAAATCCGCCCGTTTTCCTCTCGTATATTGCAAAAAAGCAAAAATAAAAATGACTCTATTTTGTTAAGTCTACATCAAAATTGTTGGTTTATTTTTTTTCGGGGAATTCGTGACTGTAAGTACATATATTTTATGAATGTAAGTCAAACTGAGCTTGACAAAAATCTTGACCATATTTCCTTAAGAGAAAACAGTTATGATAGCCACCCTGAATTGCGTAATTGCAATAGCATTATGCGTGCTTTATTCATTCAATATACCATGCACAACAACCATTGCCAAAAACGAATTTAGGAAAGCGGCACCTCTACATTACAAAGCGGACATTCAATGACCAAGAGGGCCCTTCGACATGATAAAGCGGACCTTGGCCATTTTTGGGGGGTGTGAGTCGCACCCCCGCACCGACCCTGGCTACGCCCCTATGAAAAGGAGAAAGCTCTCCTTATGCATTACACAACGCCGATTATCCCAATTAAATTCCATCTTGGCAACTCATGTAAAAGCATATAGACAACAAGGGCCACTTCTCGGAGGGAGACTCTTCATGTCCTATGAATCATCGCCGACGAAGCGGGCAACCTCACGGTTGAAACAAGATTTGACCTGGCGCAGAAAGGATATCCCGATGCGCAGTGGTTTGTTTATATGTGGGGACGAAAACAAAGAGGATTGAGTCGATTACAGCCGACATTCTGAGATATTCAGTCCAAAAAAAAATCGGAGAAGCATGTTACTAAGATGAGTTACATTGATTATAGTTTTTGAAAACTTGGTGTTTTGTAACGCCGTATTGCTTAAAAGTATGATTATTTGGAGACGAATCTAACTTGAATTGGGAAGAAAAAAATGCCTTATCTAAGCAATGACACCAAAACTGACAGTGCCCGAAGTTGGCCGTTTTCTCAATTTTGTCCCAAAGGTGGTCATTATACCTCGGCATTGTAATGTTAGTTAAGCAGATAATGGTAAAAATTGTGCATTTTGTTATAAAAGACATCAAAATTGGCAGAGAGGTAGAGCAATTAAATTTGGAACCACCTGCACAGATCAAGTTCAATGTCACCTAGAGTTCACAAAAGGTCAAATGAGGTCAAAATACATTAAGAAAGAAGGTTGCATAACACTCTAACAATCATAAACATTGTTCATGGATCTATTTGTGACATATATTTCGACTTAATAAAGAGGGTCTTCTTAATGTTAAAGTCTTACTCAGAGATTTCAGAATATAATTTTTAATTTTACATAAAATAGCCAACTAAAAACAAAAGATAGTCACTAGATGCTCAATCAAAGTTGAGATGAATCGGATTTCTCGTTTGATGCAGTAAACATTTATGGGTATATAACAGTGCCATAGGATACTATGTATTAACAAAATTTCCGGATCCGGAAATATTTTAAAAGATGCGATTTTCTATATGAAGGACTTCGATTTGGAGCTTAGCATTTCAACACAGTGATTAGTATATGGACACGCATTTATGTACATGCAAAAAAATCAATTTGTATGAAAATCTGAGGGCGCCCTCATCGGGAAGCTCTGAGTCAGCCTTTAAAGAGGACCACGAGGAATTTTCTGAGGATACAAATTTGTATAAATGGCACTTTTTGTAGAATACCAACCGAGGGCATTTCGTAGGTTTATTGAACAAAGAAAAGATAACAAAAAGTAAGTCTGAACTTGCCGGCTGTCCTGATCGGCCCCCTTAAACAAGCATACTCGGATAAATCGGTCGTGCAACGACAGAAAATACAAAAGCAGATTATTCCTCCAGGTGTGAGTTAATATATGGTAAAATGTTAAAAAAGGGGAGGGGCAAATTTTGCTGGAATATCGCTTATCTCTTTCAGCTAATTACATTAACAAACCATGAACATTCATTGAAGAGGATACAGGGACATAGCTCACTGGGGGATACATTTCGGGGGATTTGGGGATAACATCGGATTTATATATTTGATACTTTTACACTGTGACGGTCAACATTTTAAAGGGAAAAAAAATCATAGTGCTGTATTGGGGTATGAATACAGAGTTTTGGGTCATGAAGGGTGTAGCAGGTCCAAATAGAGGCCAGGTAGAACACCAACCGCGGTATGACATTTTTAAGGAATCTGGATTTTATGAGCAGAAGCACTCAAGTGAGAGTACAATGGGCCATCGAGGTAGAGAGAAGGAGAAAGCTCTATTAAGCATAATAGCATTTTTTTCGAAGAGCGCCCCCATTTTGAGGAAGAAATTTTGATGATGTTTACATAGTTGGCATTGGAAATGGCTAGTAAAGTATACCTGTGACATGGTCATCTTGCAGTTACTTGTCCATGTTCCCTATTCACTGTGCACACAGTGGCATCAAGAGGCCTAGGACCTGTCATGCGTACTCCGTACTTAACGCATAGGACATGAGAAAGAAAAACTCACGTCGTTGCGAGAAAAGTACTCAAGGGATTTTCTTGGTAGAAGCTCTAATGGAGAATATATATATAATAAATATGTGAATTTAGTATGATAGAACATTAGAAAAAATCCAAAATGGTTAATTTACAAAGCGTGGTATTTTGGTAGGGTATAATGCTAACTCTATGGCAAAATCCCCAGTGATGCTGGGAGATTCGAGAGCGCCATGGACAAACGGTTAGACCTATTACTCTTCGTAGAAGTTGACAACCAAGATAATCTGATTCTTCGACATGTGATGTAGTAAATTTGGTTGCATACGGTGCTGATGAAAAAGATCCGAAACGAAAAACCATTCTAACAAGGCTTCCAGCATGTGTAAAAACGGGCCTACTCCCACACAATGTTCATCCACACAGTGTGTGGGTAATCGCTCATCATTGATCAAGTGATTGAGGGTGACCTGTGAAGCAGTCACCACCCTCGGGATTCATTTACATACGATCAAACTTATGAATGGATTTCATGTCACATGATTTGGTTGGGTGGGCAAAGTCGAGGCCCGTTTACATGGACACAAATGACCACTATGTTAAGCTCGAAAAGTTATGTGTCAGAAACGAAGGAATTTTGTAATAGAATACTATTATCGGAATACTCCGATAATAATTCAACGGGTTGCTGGAAACAGCCTTTCCAAGTGAAATAGCCGGGAGGGGGAAACAGCGCCTTGTTTGCGTGTCTTACGCTCATCCATTAGTTGTTTTATGTCAGGCAAGTCAAGTTAGAGGTTATTTTTCAAGGTGGCACTATTTATCAGGACGGACATTAAACGTAGCGATTCTAGCCTGCCAGTTAAGTCCAATCGGGATCCCAATTCTAATGACAAAAAATCGCTATTTTTGAAAATACACATTTTTGGCATTTCTCGTGTTAGCAGGTAGAGTCCATAGAGAAAATTACCAACTTAACTCTGCCAAAATATTCAAAATTTTTAAAAATTGGGGGCGCTTTCAAAAATGTTGCATTTATTTTTTTGCTCGATACCCCAAAACCAATTCTGGGCTTAACACAGTTCAGAGAAACCGTCTTAAATGATTGAGGTTTGGACGTTATTGGTGCTTTAATTACTTCCCCCTCCCAAAAAAAAATATTGCTCAATTAAGTTAATATGCGAATCCCCTTCTTCATCCCGACAGTATTCGCTCTGTTAAATGTTGCCCTCAGCCCCTTGCCCCACACCACCAGAGCATGTTGAAACCAAAATGGCACAAAAATAAATTGATATAGGCCCAGGCCAAGCCCATAGGCCTACTCGTGAATATGCCATGATAACAGAATTTATTCTCTGTATATTTCATAAAAACATGAATACTAATAAAAAATGATTTGGATTTTCATAGCAAAACAACGTACTACGAGGATCATGTATGATGAATTGCATGTGCATCACACTTGCATCGATGTACATTACAATGCAGTGGTAAATATTGCAATGGGACATCCATTTAAACAATCGCCAAGGGTCTATTATTTCACTAAAATGTGGCAACGTCGGGACAAATTGAAAAAAACGGGCAATTTCGGCACCGGCACTGTCAAGTTTGGTGTCATTGTTTAGATACGGCATTTTTTCCTAATTAAAGTTAGATTCGTCTCCCAAAAATATCACCACCCCCCTTACTTTAAGAAAAACGGCATTACAAAACATTCAAGTTTTTAAAAGCGGAAAAGGTACGAGTAAAAAACTAGGAATCATGTAAACTCATCTTTTTTTTTCTTTCCACATAGTACAATTGTACAAGTGCATTATTTCAGTACCTAAATATTGGTTGCCACAGGTCTGGTTAGACAAGTGGTTACTGTTACATACAGAAATAGAAATGACATCAGAACTTACCTCAAAAGAAAATGATTAAAATAGCTACAGAATATCAAAAAGAATATTGAGGCATGCACCTAACAACCTCCTGGTTGCCGTAACTGAAAAAAGACAAAATATACTTAGGTAGATTCAACTAATCGTGTCACCAGAGGGAAAATTTTGGACAGCCGTCCATTACTTGGGGAGAGGAGAGGACAGAAATATAAAATATGTGGCCGTTCAACTGTTACATGCACGAACTAAGATAATCTGGCCTTTCATGATAACCATCACTTTACAAAGAGTTGCAGGACTACTTGTGTTCCTTCGTATCCAAAAAAGTGACTCATCACAATCAAAAAAACAACCAGTTTGTCGCGAATTTTGCATTTTCAATATATTATTTAAATCATGCATGAAAAAAAAAAATAATAAACCACATTTTTTCTCATAAAATTGCAATTCTAACTGGCGACTCCCAATTTTACACACGGAGGTATAAATTTTAAAGCTGAATAATATTTCTCCTTGGATGCAACAAAATCTCAACATACACCTTAGCGACAACTGGTGGCAGCCTTCTGTGGATGGGTCCATACGGCTCAAAAAATCAAAACCCAATAAACATCCACCCCCCTATTACATTGAAAACCACTGAAACAAATTGTCAAGATTTTCTTCTGAGAATTAATGTAGCTGTAGATGCTCTTACATTGTAACTTGACGGATGTCCTTAAGCTTAGAATTGCTTTTTCTCTACTATGTGCTACACTTTTGTAATTTGTGTGGAATTTTTATTTCAACCCACAACACATGGCCCCTCATTCAACGCCTATGCCTACGAAGTTACTATAGGTGACACCATGGGTTGAATCTACTCTAAGATTGGTGTACTTAAGCTTCAAAGATAGATTAAAAAAGGAAATTTTCAAAGGCACCACAAGAGATATTTGGACATCCATACGTTGTAACGCATGCAGCTGTAAATCCATCAAGTTCTCCGATAGATGTCACACCCTCTCTCGCTGCACCTTTAAAAATTAAAAAAAATCCCACGACTCCAACGGTCAAAGGTCATACACCCTATGATTGGATTTTAAACCATACAAAATACCAATAAAAAATACTGAAGTTCAAATTGGCACAACCATAAATAAAAAATAATTACATACCGACGCCCAGTGTTTCTGAGTAAAAGACCTCTAATAACATTGTCAAATTCAGAGCAGACGATGGCGGCCAAGAAATCCCAAATTCAGACCCAGCATAAACAGCGCACTGAAGCTTGGCAACATGAGGGCCCAGATAGCATTCAGAGGATGCTTTGAACCAATTCCACAGTGCATGGCAAAGTGCCCAATTTTACTGTACAGAATATGACAATACATCAGGATAAAAAGCCCAAGAATTTCAAAAACAAGTCGCCACATGATCTTGCTAAAAAAAAGGGTATTTTAAAAAGTACATAAAGGACTTGATAGAACATATGAACCCCATCGAGATGAGGTTCCCAAAAGATGATGCATTGTGGAATGGGTCGCTCAATACATATGCAGGCTCAATACATCCTTTGGGTAGCACCCGTCTAAACTACATTGGAGCGCAAATATTGCAAAAAAACAAAACCAAAGACTAATTTAGTACAAATGATTGGCATTGCTAGATACAATGAGAATTGGCCACCATCGTCAATCCAAGAAACATGTTTACCGACATGCGCACTTAACACAAGTGTACCAGGTCAATCTGATGACCGAGGGTGTTTAAGGGAAAAACCCTTATTGGATATTTAAGATATGAGAATCCCAGCGAGCATGCCCATTAGTATTTTTCTTCTCAGTATCAGCCATAATCTTTTAGATATGAGAAATATCTGTAAGTCTTTTCGTTAGTTACCACATTTAGAGATGGCCGTTGTTTTATACTTACACATAAATGTATTTTTTGCCGTGTTAGAATGACAAATAAAATGGAAAATCTATAGGGTCCTAATATTCCTAAGATACATTTCATATCGAGTCATAGCTTACTTCAAAATCTGTGTGGGTACATATTCCAGAAATGAGATACATATGACATTCCCAAAAAAAAGATGCGTATAGTTCTCAATTCGCATATTACAGAAGGAGCATAGATTTGAGTTAACAAAACCAAATTGAATAAATATCATTATACCAATATATCTATGGTTATTTTGAAATGAAAAGTATCTAAGTGTGTTGATCGGGAGGATTGACAAGGGCATTGATAAATTCTCTCCAATTTAAATCCATATCATTAAAGATCGAGACCATTTATCTTCTGAAATGGAGGTCTGAAAACCCTTGCCAATACATTTATTATCGGAGATCAGTTTACACACTTTGTCAATCTCGTTATTTTGGCACGCATTCTTCTTGAGATGTTGTTGGAATCGTAGATAGAATTGTCACCCCCTGCTTTACACTTCTTTCATCCATTTGGAATAGCAGAAATTAAGGAATAGTATTCAAGATAGTTACATGAGGTTTTAAAACGACTTTTAAAAAATACGAAGGGCAAAAAAACCTGATGTGACATCCAAAATATTCTCCAAAATTAATACCCTTGGCGTTACCACTGATGTCTTATTTATTGTAATAGGCCGAGGTGTTCCAGAGTATTTGGTGATTCAAGTTATCAAAAGGTTGTGCATAAGTAACGGAGAGGCACCCATGCTCCGCCGAACAACATCTTTGATAAAGGCATTTTTTTAATATTTAGAATAAGTTTTATCGGTATAGAGTTAATGTTTACCTTCCCACATGAGGTTACCACCAAATTTCACAAATGATTACTTATAAAACATTGCGGTACACTCATTTTTGTCCAAGATGAGTTTCCCCATGAATTTGAGGACCACTGATAATCGATGGGAATGACTCATTTTAAGACCACATTCATCGTACTTCCCAATAATTGTATTTCTAGCTTAGTCAATTTATCGGGCCTGCCCGACCAGACGAAATGAAAAATAAGCGGACGTAACATCTTTAATAAATGGTCAGGGGGATTTGGAAGTACCGAGAACAGAAAATATTAAAGTGAAAGAGCAAGAGATTTCAATATAGTTATTTCACCAGATAGGGTGGGTGAGATGCCCGAATAGACCAAATTCATAGAATCTCCTTAGTTTCTTTAATTTAGGAACAAATTTAACTATACATTTAAGATTTGCATCAAAAACACACCCAGAAACCAAACAGGGTGAGTGGTTGTGTAACTCAAACCAATATCACAAATATTGGGAGGGTGGTCTCTATCAGAACCAAATAGTAGCACTAAGATTAGTAAATTGTATAAGTCCCGAAAAAGTCTGGAAAGTCATAAGAATATTAATGATATTCTTTAAAGAATTCACATCATGAACATTAAATCGTAGAGTGTCATCAGCATACGCACTTACAAGAATATCAACATCCAAGACTATGAGCCTCGTAGTCTTACTTTTCTGATCATTTTCAAAATTCACTACATAAGTATATATTAGCAGGGGACTAAGAGGGAGCCCTGGCGGAGACCACATAAAAATTGAAAAAAAGAGGAAGCATGCCCATTGTTAGTAACACAAGATGATAGTTGAATAAAAAGACTTTATCCTCCAATTTAATAAAGGTCAGGGCCAAATTGAAAAATTTTAAGGTTTCAAAAAGAAAGGGCAATTCACGTTTGTCAAATGCCTTTCAAAAACAATAAAAACATTTGACCAGGTTAAATTGTTATGTTTAAGATACTATGTATTCCATAGCCCAGCCTAAGATTTTCACCAATATAGCCGCCCTTCCTTTGAGAAACCAGTTGATCAGGATGGAGTACGATGATAGACCATTAATCTAAAGCAATTAACTTTAGTGATAATTTATAATCAGTGTTAAAGCTGATTGGCGCCAATTTTTCAAATTGAGTAAGATCTTTTTTCTTCTTAGGAATAAGATGTATTATCCTCTACATGATCAGTAGAAAGGTGCCAAGTTGAAAAGAAAAATTCTAATGTCAATTAGAATATGATATATCTCAAAAAACATGTGATAAAAAATCTGTTGGGAAAACCATCAGTGCCCGGCCGTTGTGTTATTGATAGTATTCAAAGCATCCGAAACATTCTTACTGGTCACCCTACCTTCACACTGTGGTTTTGGAGATATTATCTAAAGGAAATCATATTCATACAGTATTTTCATTGAAATTAAAGTGTCGGAGGATGGGAAGAACTGTACAAATTTTGATAAAAAAAAGTCTTTCATCATCCCAAAAGAAAGGAACCCCATTTGCATCAGTTATTGGAGTATCAGAATTACAATTTAACTTTGAGATTATCTTTTGCCTTTGATTTTCGTTTCTCTAAATTGATGAAGTATTTGGAATTCGCTCACCATGTTCAATCCAGTTTGCCCTTGATCTGATTATACACCCTTCAGCTTTAGTTGTACAGCACTCTTCCAATCTGTTTTTACATTTCATTAATTTCATGCAATAAATTACTACTAGGATCAATATCATACTTTCCTTCTAGTTTCATTCAGCTTGCTAACTAATTGAACTTCATCACGGGATTTACGGCCTCTGGATTCTTAGTACAGAATATTTCATTGTCATGGGATCTAATTGTGACACTTTATCACAAGAGTCCCAGCACAGAATTTGGATTCAATCACATTATCAGGAATTATGAACAAACTCATTCATCCATTTTTAACAGATTAACATAATTTTGCATCCTGAAAAGGAGAGGTGTTTCATTTCCATAAGGCCGACCCTAGTGTCTGTAGCATTGGGGCATAGACTCCTGATATTGACAGGCTCACAGACAGCTGAGCCAGTCAGCTCCCATCATCACAGATATTGGCGCTGATAACCATCATCCACCCATTTAGACGACGGTTTTCTGGTTTCACGGTTTGGTAAACTGAAAAGCTTCTCCAACTGGAGCATCACTCGTGTTAGGAGAGGTCGAGGGGGTACAATCTAGTCAGCGCCAGTGTGATATAGCTTTACTAATGATGCCGAGTCTTCATTTGTGCTGGTAATAAAGCGTATGGTAGTGTTTTCCAGTCCCTAGCCGTATTTGGAGAAAGACTTCTGGAAGCAGTTTTGTTCAACGGAATGGGATCTTGAGTGTTAACAACTGGTTATAACGTCTGGTCTTTCACGTTGTCGAGTCTCTATTACTGAATTCAAGGTGGTTGTCTAGTTTTCAGGTCAACATTCCCATGAATCTTTTGTGGCATCATGACTATCCTGTTGTTATATCGCCTCTGTTCCAGTGATGGAAGATCAAGGTCTTCACAGCAATTGCCGTCACGGAGCTCTCGCGATGTAGTTAGGGTAAACATCGCGCAGCAAGCCTCTTTACGCTTCTACACTTCTGGATGTTGCGCGTTGGTATGGGGTTCCCCCCCATACATAACTGCAGAAACCAAACGTGGGGACGCACTAAGCTTTTGTCCGCTTGGACCTTGAACCTTTTTTGATGGGCTGATCCCAAATTGCGACGGAGAAAACCTATCATGCTATTGGCTTTAGACACTACTTTGTCAACATGTACGTTCCACTTCATCGCATGAGAGCATTACGACCGAGATATATTATGTTGATTGAGTGCTTGTAATATGTGCCCGGTAATTTGTAGAGTATTCCAACTTGGTTTCACATCTGGAGAACCTCCAACATTGCATTTGTCTGGTTTGAAGGACATTAGCCATTTCGCCTCTCATTTTTCAAGACATTTGTCCAATCATTCTGCAGACATCACCGTCGCTCGATTGATGATATCGGATGGTAGATAACACAATCTCTGCGAACAAGGCAAACGTGTGCTTGAGTCCATCAATAAATCGTTAATGTACAGAGAAACAGAGGACCAAGACAGTCCCCTGGGGTCTGTTTCCGGATAGACTTCCACAGGTTTGGATAGACGGCCTTGGATGATAACACGCCTTGATGGATGACACAACTCCGTGCAGATCCCCCAATTCCTGCAGATCCCCCACATCCTGCACCATCAGCTTTTGTTTGTTGGCACTACTGGCCAGCTGGCGTGCAGTGGGCAAGACGTGTCCAACGATGACCAAGTCAACAGTGATATTCTCACCATTTTTATGGATCCACTCACCCTCATTGATGCGGAATGCAGTTTAGCTGTCAAATACAAGCAAGTCCTTTTCCAGTATTGCCATATAATCTTGATCGGGGTATCTCCTTGGCAGACTTCTTGATTACTCCAACTAAAGTTTGTAATAGGAGAGGCACGTGGTGGTCTAGTGGGAAAGCGCAGACTCCACGATCCTTCCGGTGTAATTCGAGCCGCCGCCGTTGGTCAACGGTGGTTTGTGTCCTTAGGGCAAGACACGTAACTTCTCGCTTGTCTCACAAATTCACCCAGGTGTAAATGGGATGCTGTTAGGGTATCATATCTGTGCGCCGTTATATTGGGCTGGCCGACATTTTCAATGAGTGAAAATGTGACTTATCCTAGTGTACAGCGAATAATGTAAGCGCTTTGAGACTTAATTGTATAAAAGCGCTATATAAATCTGGCATTTATTATTTGATTTATTTAATGAGATGGGGAATTTTGTCTATGTTCATAAAGTCAAGCAATCGTGTATTGGTTTAACATTATCCTGAGGGAATTGGTAGTCAATGGGTTAGGATTGTATTTGACAGCTTCAGCAACCAATCATGCTTTGTCAGGTTTTGCTGTGCCGTCAAGATGGTCTATACTGCAACATAGTTGGCAGTGGTGTTTGTAACCCCCCTTTTTTATTTTAAAAAACCCACCCTTTTTAAATGAAACAAACAACCTATTATATTGGGTAAAGAGTTCCATATGTACTCCCCTCTTTGATTTTTTGACAGGAAACAACTTCTTTTTAATTATGGCCTCAACTAACAAATACCCTAACCCTAAGGCCCAAATAAAAAAAGAATTGGTTACTTGTAGAATTTCGAAGAGGGTTACATTATGGAACTCTGCCTATATTGGAAGAAAACCCAAACCCCCTTTTTAATAATTCATGTAACCGGGCTCTACAACTGTCACACCATTGTTTCTTTTTAAACCCAATATGTGGTAGATAACTTACAGAGTAAGATCATTTCAATTTTTTGTTTGTCAATTAAAAATCCCTTGCCACAAAAACATGAATTGGTATTTATCCTTGTTGGCTGTTATGACACTTTATTTTCAAATTGGGAATGGCATCATGGCAAACATGAATGCACAGAATAGTAATTTGCATTTTATTACGCAGAACCCACCCTTTTTATCTTCTGACCCACCACCCTTTTTTACAAAACCAACCCTTTCATATAGCAATACAATCAGTAATCCCCCCACACCCCCTTTTGAAACCACTTTTTAAAATTTTTGAAACCCACCCTTTCTAAAAGCGTGGGTTACCAACCGTGTGCAAAAGGTCATGTTCATCTCCCATAGCAATCGACCTTTGCATCCCCTGTGCAGGTGCAATGTCCTTCAACTGGTCATAGCCTTTGCGGCTTCTGTTTTCTGTTTTCATGACAACTGCGAGTTAGAAGAATTCGCCTGGCGACACTCGTCATCTTGGCCACGTACCGCTTATATTAGGCCAAGAGTATTAATAAATAAACAATGAAAGGGGGAATCTGGAACACGCTGAAAAATGTCATAATTGTGCAGAAATGTGTCTAGAATAATATACTAAACGTCCCCAAAATCGTCTTTGTGCATTTTCGGAAATAAGGGGCAAAGTTTGTACAGGGTTAAAATTACTATCTTTCCATTGTCCTTAAATGTGTTCCACTTTTTGTCATTCCCAGGATTAAAAAAGGATAGTTTGGCCTATCTATGGCTTGTCGTTTTAATACTATATGGTAAAAAGGCTCAAGGTCATCCTGGGGGTAAATTTTTTCCAGAATGGTCGGATTCTTCGGAAAGATGTGTCAAATTCCTCATCTAGTTGTACATGAAACAACCAAATGAATATTTAACCAGGTGATGGTCATTACTACTTTACTTGACAAAATTACAGGGCCAGTGTGATGGGGTTCTACAAGCTCTATGGGGTCACTGCTTTCGCTCTTAATATGTCAATATTGAATCTTAGTGATTTTATGAACATTTGCTGTTTTAATATGACTCTACGAGCAATTTGAATCTGGTTTTCATAATTGGATCATTTTGAACATATTACCCCCGGATGACCTTGAATGAATTAGGTCTGTAGTACTTCAACTACAGTTGTAGATAGGGAAAAGTATACCTTTTATTGATCCTAGGGACTACACAACGTGGAACACTTTTAAGGACATCTAATATTTTGTAATTTTCAAACCCCTGTACAAAGTTTGCCCCCTTATTTCTGAAAAAGTCACAAGAGGATTTTATAGGGGAACTTTATTATGTTATTCTAGCCCATTTTCTGCACCATCCTGACATTTTTCAGCTTGTTCCCAGAAATTTCCACGTTAAAACTAAAATTCTTCTTGGCCATATATAGCCAGATTCGGGATAGGCTCGCACAAACGCATGTGTCGATCAGGGTTATTACCTGGATAATTGCTGATCGCAAAGATCTCAAACTCAGCTCCACATCTCAGCGCTCACACCCGCATGTGCTCCCATAAGAAGCGCCAAGTAGTGATGGGGTAGGCGACTTCCAGAACTAACCATGGTGTTTACCTTGAGATAGTTGCTGGCAGTCAAATTCAAGTAACATCTCAATCCCCATGTCAACCACAATGCGCCACAGTTACCACCATGGTCTGCAGCAATATACTTCGATAATAGCGAAACGGTCCACCTGAAAAGTAGAGGACCTCTGTACGATCGCCTTTTCTTCAAAACGGTCCATTCGATTGACGCAACCAGAATCTCTTAGTAGGCAAGGAAACATTCCCAAAAAAAAGAAGGGTCATCGAAACTTTTAAATATGAGTATCATATTGGTTTTCTCAATGTGTATGTTAAAACCGTTTTTTAGTTATTTAGAATACTATTTTTCGAATCTTGATCTTGACCCATAACATGTGACCATCGAACCGCCGATCGGTGCAATGATGCCAAAATGATTTCCTGCGCCCCCAAAAAGCCACAGAAAAGTATTAACACATTTGCTTAGTAGCTCAAAACATTTTATTTTCAATATGGCTAACCGTCCATCTTTGATTTTTCAAGATGAACTTGACCGCATCATCATGAAAATGTCAATGGATTTCCATGCCCAAACCCATAAACAGTACTAGTAGTATACATTATGTGTCAAGTATCTGAAAATTTGGATGTTCAATAGGGCTTAACCGGACGGCCATCCTTGGATTTTCAAATTCGCAGCCGGTTACGAAAAAAGAATCTGTATGATTTGTAAGGTCAGTGGTCGCATAACTTCAAATTATCAAATCCCTTCAGATGAGTGTAAGCTGCTGTGAACTATCCAGTCAAAACGTATTGTGACCAATTAAAATATGACCTTAACCACCTAATAATTAAGATTTCAATATGGCATGCCAATAAACAACAAACATCTGATATTGATCTACTTTTGACCGTAAATAATTAACTTAAAAATATACTGGTTTTATACAATCATATTATTGAGACCATTATGAATAACTTTCAATAAGTGAAATCAATCATAAATCATTCAATTCCAAGATGGTGCCAAATGGTATAATTTATTACGGCATATAGCCAGAGATGTAATTTTTGTATATCACTATATAACCTATAAAGACCCTAAAACTAAGACCCAAAACCCAGACCTAACTAAGAAAAGACTCATAAAACTAAGACCCTAAATCTAATACCTAAAAACCTAGACCCCGTCTCAAATTCAATACATTTGGGCGCCAGAAGTTTTCGGGTTCTATTTGTAGTTTGATTAAGGAACTAGACCCTGTATCAAATTCCACTAATACTACAATTTTAGCCCCCCCCCCAAAAAAAAAAATTATGGTCTTAGTTTTGTATTTGGGTAAGGGTCCCAACTGTAACTCCTGTTCATTATTTCCTTGGACTTGACATACTTCGTGTGTATCTCTTTTCGTGTGAACTGCGGCCCGACGTGCAATCCAACGGTTCATTGTTTTGGCGGGGAAGCGGTGCGTACTTGGCAACATGTCCAAGAGATTATGAGCGAGTATACACAACTAAGTCCTGTATCAAATCCACTAAACTACCTTTTGGGCGGCCCAAAAATGTAGGGTCTTAGTATTGTAGTTGGGTAAGGTCCAACTACAAACTATACCCTGGATAAATGCAACTAAATACTTTTTGGCAACAAAAAAGAGGTCTGTTTTGTAGTTGGGTAATTTTGGGCGCCAAAAATGATGTCACTGATTTGATACATGGTCTTAGTTTTGTAGTTTGGAGGACCCTTACCCAACTACAAAACTAAGACCTTGAAATTTTTGGCGCCAAAATGTATTCACAGAATTTGATACAGGTCCTTAGTTTTGTAGTTGGTCCCTTACCAACTACAAAACTAAGACCCTAACTATTTGTCACCAAAATGTATTAGTGAATTTCAAACAGATTCTTAGCTTGTATTGGCCCATTACTCAAACTACGAAACTAGACCTAACTATTTTGGCACCAAAATGTATTTTAGTTGGAATTTAAACAAGGGGTCTTAGTTTTGTAGTGTGGGCCATTACCCAACTACCA
This sequence comes from Ophioderma brevispina, assembly GCA_023653785.1. Taxonomy (NCBI): domain Eukaryota; kingdom Metazoa; phylum Echinodermata; class Ophiuroidea; order Amphilepidida; family Ophiodermatidae; genus Ophioderma; species Ophioderma brevispina. The sequence continues at coordinate 87,372 of JAMKCH010018623.1, forward strand.
AACTAAGACCTTACTTTGGCGCAAATGTATTTTATTGGAATTTCAGACAGCGTATTAGTTTTGTAGTTGGACCCTTACCTACAAAACTAAGACCTTAACAGGTTTTGTGCCAAAAATGTATTTTAGTAGGACTTTCTGACAGGATCTTAGTTTTGTAGGACCCCTTTACTCAACTACAAACTAAGACCCTGTTTTGGCGCAAATCAATAAATTTCTTGGAATTTGAGACAGGTCTTAGTTTGTATTTGCAACCTACCCAACTCAAAGTAAGTACCCTACTCTTTTGCACCAAATGTATTTTAATGCAATGTGATACAAGGGTCTTAGTTTTGTAGTTGGACCCTAACCCAACTACAAAACTAAGACCCGTTAACATTTTTGGCGCCAAAATGTATTTTAGTGGAAATTTCAGACTGGCTTAGTTTTGTAGTTGGACCCTTACCAAACTAAAAAACTAATACCTGTTTTGGCTCCAAATCAATATTTCTTGATTTGAGACCGGGTCTTAGTTTTGGTTAGTTGACCCATACCCAACTACAAAACTAAACCATAACTTTTTGGCATCAAAATGTATTTTAGTGTCATTTAGCCAGGGTAAATTAGTTTTGTAGTGGACCCGTACCAACTAAAACTAAGACCCTTATTGTATTGAACGGCAAAAACTGTAGTTAAGTGATTTCAGACAGTTTAGCATGCGTTAGTATGTAAACCTATAATAACTCCATGGTTTTGCATCTAAGTTTTTAGTCTACCCTTAGAGGTGCTTGTTCAGATTTAGGTGTATTGTGTTCTCTACTTTATGATCGCCTGGCACTTGCACATACGCCCAATCAATACCGTGGAAAACAACTTGCGGTTTTGATGGTGCAATATTCACATGGCAAGCCCATTCATTACTGTGGTAATATTGCTGGTTAACCATAAAACGGCGGGTTTTTGTTATATCTTGGGAATGGGAATGGATTTGAGGGCTCGAATTTAGGACGACAATGAGAAAAATACGCTTGCATCTGATTATCAAAATCGATACTATCTATCCGGGTAAATCGGGGGGAGGGGGGTCCCAAGACTATCTGTAACACTCACCTTTAAGGGTAGGAATGTATACACCCGAAAGATGGTATCCTAGATAGTCGTCCAATAGCTGTAAATGTCAGTCGGTAAACGTCAGCAATCCATTCACGCTTTATCTAAAGATAAATGTTTGTGGTTTTTTTTTGGATAATCATTTTTTCCATAAATCCAAGTCATTGACTCGTTGTTCAGCAAATATCCCCAACTATGGAATGCCAATGGGCTTTTTAAATTAATTATTGTGCAAAGATTCCACAACTTTGGTCCCAGAATTTCTCAAGCGCGATCGAAAACCTTTTTATTATTATAAAAGTAGTTCTCAAAAGGCTTTTGGTAATCGGATTTGTAGTTTTTTTATACTATACATAACCACTGTACCAGCTTATACGTATCAAAGAGACATTCAATATTGAATTTTGAGAATAATGGCCCAGTATAACTTCTATAATGACTATTCGAAATCGTCAATATTAGCCCATTTTTGCAACTTAAATATTTTATCTAAATTCTAAATAGGTTTTACTGGAACTACCCCATAATTATTAAGATACCATTTATGTAAGGTATTAAATACTATTAAACGTATAAAATAAAGAGTATAGTACATGTCCAGGTACAATTAAAGTGTTGGTGTGAATATACTGCGAAATTGCCCATAAATAACATATTAAAAGTGGGCCAATTACGGATAATTACCCATTACGGGGTCCGATATAAAATTACGGTTGTTTACAGTGTACAATTCTTGAACTTTATTCTCTTGTAGACAACCTGTTACTTTTGTTACCCATAATTTCCCTCATTCTACAAACCCTGTCCTTTACATGTCCGATTACAACATATTACGCACTCCTCTGTAATATCAAACTGCGTATAGTAATTTCAGCTTACCAATTTTGAGGTACCATAAATGCTCAATTTATTATTATTTAGTCATGTGCTACACTCTTAACCAATCATAGAATGGGACTCTATATAAATCATTCTAAAGTTGCACTGACAGCCATAGGGTTAATACCCTGGTAGGCTTGTCCGTGCGGATTTTCTTCCCATAATCGGATCACTACCTACATTGAAGTCCTTACGGAACTTTGTAGGGTTGTATGATTTGATATCGCTGCACAGCGGTGGAACTCTTGGACCAACGGGAGTGTACCCACCACAATACATTTCTTGAATACATAGGGATACACCCCTTGCGGCTGTACTTCCAGCTTCAACTGAACCGAAAGGAATAGTTATATGATCGGCGCTGGCATCTTCATGTGCAAAATACACTCGTCCTTCGTGGGCTTGGAGGCGCATTTGAGCGTCTTCGGGAATGTTCCCTATTGGCCAGGTAGTGAAGCTTCCGTAGAGGGATGGGTCGGTTGCAAATCGGGACATGTAAAAGTCGGTTGGCTCAGGAACGTTCTCAGTACCGTACATGCCTCGTAGAACTCCAATTATCTAAAAACAAAGAAAAAACCAGCTGTCTTAGAATGCAAATATCTTTATCTCTTGTTATATTACTCACATGGATAAAAAGTTTGTTAGTACCTTTAAAAAATTAATCCCATTGCCCCAGATGGTTTGTAGTGTTAGTATAGTCAGGGCCTATAAAATGCAATATAAAAATCTCCCTGTACAATTTGACCAAAGAAGTATTCTTAAATCTCTATAAAGGTTAGATAATTTGTTTCCCTTGGGAGAATCATGGGAAACCAAAGAAAGTAACATTGGAGAACTATAGGCTGAAAAAGAGTCCCAATTTTTCACACCTACATGCCTGTACTGCATTTTTTCTGATAGATAAACAAGTCATTTCAGAGGTTCCATTGACATCTCGCAAACCAAAAAATTAAAAGGATTATATGGTGTCCACTACACTCTGCCTCAAATAGGAGCTCGCCCGAATTGTTTCGCCTATTGCCTGTCAAACATACTAACCATAGCCAGACATTTATCAGTACATAGTACATGTGGAACTGTTTATTTTGTGAAAAATTAATATACAATCTTCAACCAAGGTTTTTCTAAATTCAAAAATGGTATGAGGATTCCAAAAACATGGTGTTCATTTTTAAAATGTGTCTTGGATGGATTCTAGGGGGCCAAGCGTTTATACAGGGTAAAAATAAAAAGGGAGCAAAATGTGGAAATCAACTCTTTTACATGACATAATCGGCCATTTTTGAAGGTCAGATCGGAAAGGAACTTTTTCGGTATTCAAGATTGAAGCCTTTGCTTAATTCCTAAACACTCCCCCCTTCCCGGGCCTTCCCCACCGTTCAATGTTGAGTATTGTTAGGCGAACTGTAACACAATTTTCAGGTTCAACGTTTTGTTCGGGGGAGAGGGGGACGCGATTTTATCGTACGGTAAGAAAAGTGTGCCAACACTTTTGTCCAAGATTGCAGTAGTCATATCTGTCAAAGTCACTTTGAAAAAGTGAACACAGACATTATAGACATTTTTGTTATTAGTATGACCCACTGACCGATTTAAAACCAGTTTCAAACAAAATCGGACCATTCTATAAAAAAATGACCTTGAATTTCTTAAGACATTGACTAAACATAGGTCGTATATGCAATTTGCATTTTAGAAACCTTATGAGCAAGACACGACAGATTTGGTTTATAAAATTTAAAAACCATTCAAACAATTTTAGTGTTACCCCTGTACAAACTTTCCCCTTACAAAAACACCCAAGAACACATTTAAAAATGAAACCCACGATTTTCAGATTATACATGAATATCGGTATTGAAAAACATATTGTATCAAAATTGTATATGAAAAAAACTAACCAAAACATTAATTACATTTCCCCATGTACTAAATCTACCAACATGCAATCCTATCAAATATTTACTGGATCCATACTTCTTACAATTTGATTTATCTTTTCACTTGCCCAACTTGGCATAAAAACTATCTGGGGAGACAGACCGCGATTAATATCAGGACTTTCTGGACATCGTGTGTTGCACAATATAGTACACAAAGGGACTAAAACTATGAAGTAAAAGAAGTTCTTTGATTTCGTTGATCGTTTACCAATTCAGAATAAGCTTTTATATGAGTATTTTTTATCGTTTAAAGGTGCTTGTTCCGATTTATGGTGTGTTGTATTGTGTTCTCTACTTGATTATGAGAGCCTTGGCACTTGACCGCATACACCACATCAAGTACGTGGGAAACAAACTGACGGTTTTGATGGTAGACGCAATAAATGGCAGTTGCCAAAAGACACTATTCAATAATGTGCTAATATCTGATGGTTAATGATCAACTAAAACGGTGGTTTTTTGTTATATCTGGGAATGAAGTGGGATTTGAGGGCTCAAATTTCAGGGACGACAACCCGGAAAAATAAGGACTTTCATCTGATATCAGAATCGATACTACTTCCGGGTAAATCATGGGGCCGTCCCAAAGACGATCGGAAACACGCACCTTTAAGTCACGGCCTTGATAACCCGATCGAATTTTGACCGTTGACACATTATGTTAATTTGGTCCAAAATCGTGGATCTTCCATGTAAATATCTGGCAAAATGATCAAAATAGCGTGCCATCTCTTATGTAAATATCGTTTTCTAGAGTGTTGCACTTCATACTAAATGTTATTCGTATATTCATTGAAATCATCTGAAGTACCCGACACTTCAGAATTTCTAAATGATGTCTAAGTGATTGGTGTTGGGACCTTTTGACACACACTCCCTGCAGTGACACAGCGCTCGTGTACAGTAACGGTCGTTCACGCTCAAAATGTGATCCGTAAAATTCGGTAAATAATATGTTTATTAAACTTGTAAGCGTGATCATTTTTTCTTAATAATTAATATATGGTGAGTTTTATCGTTTACAACTACGTTGTTTGATCGCCACCATTTAGCGGCAGCTGTGTAAGCAAGTGTGTTATTACAAAGCCAACACATTCATTAAACCTTTTACTTTATGATTAACTGAATAAACCAGTACACACATACAGTGGTCTAGGTGAGTGTATTTTACTGGCGGTGCATGGTCAGGATTGTTTCTAAGACTTGACGTCTTAGAAAGCAATAGGCAAGTAATAGAAAGTTAATATAATAGACCACAAAATAGAACACAAAATGGGAAACCCCAAATAATGAAAATTCGAGGACACAAATAGAATTAGTTAGTAAAGTAGACGACAATAGCAATAGCACACAAAGTAATAGACCCAAGTTAGCTCATATAGAGCAAAGTAAATGAAGCTAAATACAGATTAGACCAGAGTAGTAGAGCAAATGAAGACAGCCATAATATTTTGCACGTCATTAAGTTAGGCGCATCGCTAACTTATTTGTTCCATTCGTTCCCCCTTCCAAGCGCACTGCCCCTCATACTATTCTCGCTTCATGCCAGGCCTCGTTCTCGCTCGTTGTTGCTTTGTGTTCCCCGCGTCACTCTTCCTGTCTTGTGCTCTTCTGGTTCCACACTCTATTGGCAGATGCGTCTTCTGGCGTTGTTCGCCTCAGCCTCTGACTTTTCTCCTGGTGTTACGCTTTTTCTGATCGAGCGCTTGGTCACGGCCTTATGCGCTAGGACTCCTTGAGGGGTTTAATATTTGTTGCTCATATGGTTGTGAAGGATTGCCAGAGGTGGTCATTTATGCGTCGGTGGAGAGATGGTAGGCGGGCGGGCTTCCGACGTTCGGATGCAGGGAACGGTCGCGCAGGGGTCCCATGTTTTTTGTTGTTTTTTTTTTTCCTCGCTCTACTGAGCTCTGTTACCCTCACCTTCGTTACTTCCTACCCCCCTCCCCTTTACCCCCTGTCTTTCCCTCTCTTCCTTGTCTTCTCCGTGTCCCCCCCCCTGTGCTTGTTTTCTCCTTTTCGTCCCCCCCCCTACCGTTTCTTCTTTATTATCACAGGCGAGGATTACCGACTGTGGTTTGTGACTGTACGGTTTCTACCAGCTCGAGGAACTCGCACTGTTTTTGTTTCATGCTTACGGTTTACTTTTCTTCTTTTTTTTTTTCTTTCTTTCTTCTTCTTCTTGTTACAAATGCTAATATCTCAGACATGGAAACATCACATAAACCAAAACTGCCTCAAAAAGGACAAGTACATACACAGAAATTTTGACGGACCCGATTGGTTCAAAGGTCACGAGTAGGGTCACAGGGGTCAACAACATTTTAACCATGCCACCAAATAGAGAATTAGATCCAAATCTTTTCCCAAAACTAATGCTGTCATATTGTAGGACTTGATCAAACACTACAAAAAAAGTCAATTATGACTTGTCATATGACACATGATTTAGAGGTCAGAGGTTCAATAATACATCAAATTACGGTACACTTTCAAATCACTACTCCTTTTACAATTTACCACAGTATGTCACGTGACTCCTGTATGTGGTGCAAGCTTGAAATCCCACACAAAAGTTACTTAATTGACATTTGATTCAAGGGTCATCTGGGATCTCTAAGGTCAATGACCTTTACTGTGTTGTAAAAATTTTTAAAACAAGGTCAAATAGAAATCTTTTTATCCCATACGTGTAGTACTTGAGGAAAGAGGTCAATATACAACGTGCAATATGACCCCATCACATGACCACACGTTTAGGGGGTCAAAGGTCAAAATACATCAAATTACGTTACACTTCAAATCACTACTCCTTGTACAGATTACATAGTGATCACGTGACTCAGTATGTGGTGCAGCTGACATCCCCCCAAAAGTTACTTACTGAAAATTTTGAACAAAGGTAATCGGGTCACTCAAGGTCAAAGTAACTTTTTTTAAATCTGTGTGTAAAATTTAAAACAAGGTCCAAATAGAAAATTCTTTTTATCCCCCTTCCGGTAGTACTGAGATTTGAGGTCAATAAAAGTCAACTTATGACACCATCACATGAACCCATGTTTAGGGGTCAAAGGTCAAAAAACTTCAAATGACGTTACAATTCCATCACTTAACCTTTTATCCGATTACATAGTATGATCACGTGACTCTGTATGTGGGTGCTCGAAGCTTGACGTCCGTCATCAAAAATGGTACTTAATGAAAGTTTGATCAAAGGTCATGTAGGTCACTATAGGTCAATGACCTTTATGTGTGTAAACTTTTAAACAAGTTCAAATAGAAAATCATTTTTATCCATACTGTAGTACTTGGTGAGAGGTCAATAAAGTCAAATCAGACCCCATGGTCACCTGAACCATGGTTTAGGGGTCAAAGGGTTAAAATTCTTCAAATTACGTTACAATTCAAATCACTATTATTTATACATATTTACATAGTATGATCTCGGGACTCATGTATGTGGTTTGTAGTTTGACACCCCCTACAAATGCGACTTAATGAATTTTTAATCAAAGGTCATCTGGGTCCCCCCCCCCCACCCCAACTAATGGTCAAATGACCTCACTGTTGTGTGTTAAAATTTAAAACAATGGTCAAATAGAAAATCTTTTTGTCCAATCCTGTAGTACTTGATGAGGAGGTCAATAAAAGGTGTCACACTCATGGACCACAACTACTTGACCCAGGTGTAGAGTCAAAGGTCAAAATACTTGCACACAAATGACGTACAATTAAAATCACTACTTACTTCTACAGATTCATAGTATGCTCACGCTAACTCATGTGTGTGGTGTAGTTTGGCAATTCCTTTTTTTTTTTTTTTACAAACAGGGACTTAATGGAAATTGATCCAAAGGTCACATTTGGTGTGGCCCGGTCCAGGAAGTCCAAGACCTGATTTTCATAAAAATGCTACGTCTACAAGTTCCTCCTTGGCTTCTCAGCCTTATAGAATGTGTTCAGATCTGTACAACAGATCTTAGTTTCTTTCTTTCGTTCTTTCTTCTTCTTTCTGTCAACATGCTAATAGCTCAGACATTGGAACATTCATATGACCAAAATGGTCACAAGGACAAGCACTAGCACAGAAACTTTGGACATTACCCGATTGGTGTCAAAGTCACGATAGGGATCACAGGGGTCAACAACGGTAACCATGACAAAAAAATCTAGAATTAGCTCAAATCTCAAAACTACTGCTTAACTTATAGCACTTGATCCACACTACAAACAAGTCAATTACGACTTTGTCATATGACCAGGATTTAGAGGTCAGGTAGGTCAACATACATCAAATTACGTTACACTTCAAAATCCACTCTCCTTAACAAATTACATAGTATGATCACGTGCATACGTTCTGTGGTGCAGGTTGGACATCCCCCACAAAGTTACTTAATGAAAGATTGATCAAAGGTCATTTGCGGTCGCTAAGGTCAATGACCTTTACCTGTGTGTAAAAATTTAAAAACCAAGGTCAAAAATAGAAAAGCTTTTATCCCACCCTGTAGTACACTTGATGATGAGTGTCATATAAAGTCAATTATGACCCCATCCATGACCATGGTTTAGGGGTCAAAGGTCAAAATAATCAAATTACGTTACACTTCAAATCTGACTACTCCTTTTACACAGTAAATAGTATGATCACGTGACACACCTGTATGTGATGACAGCCGAAACCCCACACAAAAGTACTTAATGACTTTTGATCAAAGGTCATCTGGGGTCACTTAAGGTCAAAAGGGAACTTTACTGTGTGTAAAATACTTTAAACATGGTCATATAGACAATGTTTTATCCCCATCCTGTAAATGATAGACTTCGAGGTTAATAAAAGTCAATAATGACCCCTACACCTGAACCCATAGTTTAGGGGTCCAAAGGTCAAAATACATCAAATTACGTACACTTCAAATCACTACTCTTTTACAGAGTTACTAGTATGATTCACGGAATCACTGTATGTGAATGCAGCTTGACACCCTCCACTAAAAAGTTAATTAAGACATTTTGATCAAAGGTCATCTGGGGTCACAACGGTCAGCCAGTACTTGACTGTGTGTCAAAATTTAACTACATAGGTCAAATAGAAATTCTTTGTATCCCATCCTGTAGTATATATTTGATGAGGCAATTCAATGTCAATTATGACCCAATTTAACCTGACCCATCCCCGGTGAGGGGTCAAAGGTCAAAATACATCAAATACGTTACACTGCTATTAATCAATACTCCTTTACAGATTACATAGTATGATCACGCGACTGTCATGTAAGTGATGCATGACTTGGACACCCCCACAAAGTTACTTAATGACATTTGTACAGGTCATCTGGGGTCACTAAGTCAAACACCTTACTGTGTGCAAAATTTAAAACAAGGTCAAATAGAAAATCTTTCTATCCCATCCGGTCCCAGTACTTGAGGAGAGGTCATAAAAGTCAATATATGACACTATCACTGTTCCATGGGTTTAGGGGTCAAAGGTCAAATGCTCAAATTAGTTTACACTTCAAATCACTACTTCTTCTACAGATACATAGTATGATCACGGACTCTGGATTGTGGTGCAGCTTGAACATCCACACAAAAAAGTTACTTAATGAAATTTTTGATCAAAGGTCACGTAGGGTCACTAAGGTAAAACCCTTACTGTGTTGTAAAATTAAACAAGGTCAAAATTAAAAAATCTTTATCCTTCCTGTATAACTTGATGAGAGGTCAATTACAAATCAATCATTGCCCCATCACATGAACCATGGTTTAGGGGTCAAAGTCAAAAATACTTTCAAATACGTTACAACTTCAAATCACTATCCTTTAAGGATTACTAGTTATGATCACGTGACTCATGTATGTGTGCAGCTTGACGTTCCCCACAAAAAGATTACTTAATGAAAGTTTGATCAAAGGTCATGTGGGTCACTAAGGTCAAGACTTTACTGTGGTGTAAAATTTAAAACAAGGTCAATAGAAAAATTCTTTTTATCCATCCGAGTACTTGATGAGAGTCAATATAAAGTCAATCATGACCCCAACACCTGACTCATGGTTTAGGGGCAAGGTCAAAATTCTTCAAAATTACGTTAGAACTTCAAATCACTACTTCTTCTACAGATTACAGAGTATGATTCGTGACTCATGTATGTGGTGTTAGCTTTGAAACCCCTAACAAATGACACTTATATTTTTAATCAATGGTCATCTGGGGTCACTAAGGTCCAGACCTTCCTGTGTGTAAAATGTTAAAACAAGGTCAAATAGAATCTTTTTGTCCTCTGTCGTACTTATGAATGAGGTCAATAAAAGTGTCAATCATGACCCCATTCACTTGACCATGGTTTAGGGCAAAAGGCAATAATACTTCAAATTACGTTACACTTCAAATACTTCTTCTACAGATTAAATAGTACCTGATCACGTAACTCATATGTGTGGTGTAGTTTGGCATTCCTACAAAAGTTACGTAATGAAATTTTGATCAACGGTCATTGGGGTCAAAGGAGTCCAAGACTGATTTTCACTAAAAATGATACTTCTAAAAGTTCCGGTCTCAGCATCTCGACTGTGTTCGGATCTGTACACAGATCTAGTTCTTCTTTCTTTTTGACAATTGGTCTCTCTTCACATACTTGATCGATTTTAAACCAAAATTGGTCAGAATCATGGGTTTCTTGAACGGTTCCAAAAGTTATGCTTTGTTTGGGGTCAAAAGGTCACGTAGGGGCACAGGGGTCAAAGTTATTTACTGTGTATAAAATTTAAAAACCAAGGTCATTCAAATAGAAAATTGTTTAGCCATCTTCTAGGACCTGATGATGAGGTCATATAAACGTCAATCATGACTTATCACGGGACCCATGGTTTAGGGGTTCAAAGGTCAATAATACTTCAAATTACGTTACACTTCAAATCACACTCCTTCCTACAGATTAAGAACCTGATCGTGTGAGTCATGCATATGAATTCGCTTGAGCCCCTTTACAAAAGTTATGGGTCACGAGTCAATATGGGGTCATCTGAGGTCACAGGGGTCAAACATATTTACTGTGTGTAAATTTAAAAACAGGTTCAAATAGAAAATTGTTAGCTCACTTATAGGAGCTGATGAGAGGTCAATAAAAGTCAATCATGACTTCATCACTTGACCATTTGTAGGGTCAAAGGTCAAATACATCAAAATGACGTACCACTTCAAATCATACTCACCTACCAGATTAAGTAACCTGATCGTTGAGTCATGCATATGAATAGCTTGAGCCCCATTGACAAAAGTTATGGGTCAAGAGGCAATATGGGGGTCATGCTGATGGTCACAGGGGTCAAACATATTTACTGTGTGTTTAAAATTTTAAAACAAGGTTCAAATAGACAACTGTGTAGATCTCTCATAGGAGCGGATTGATGATGGGTCAGAAAAGCAATCATGACTTCATCACTTGAACCATGGTTTAGGGGTCAAAGGTCAAAAGACTTCAAATTACGTGAACACTTCAATCACTACTCCTCTACAGATTAAGTAACCGCGTCGTTGTGACCGTCATGCATTTCATATGAATCAGATTGAGACCATTTACAAAAGTTATGGGGGCAGATGTCAATATTGGGGTCATCTGCACTTGGGCACAGGGGTCAAACCACAGTTACTGTGTGGTTTGAAAACTTTAAAATCAATGGTCAATGAAATATAGTGTTTCAGCTCATCTCATATGGAAGCTGATGATGAGGGCATTTGCAAAAGTCATCATTGCTTTCATCACTTGACCATCATGGGTTTTTTTTTTTTTTTTAGGGGTTCAAAGGTTCAATAATGTAGCTTCAAATATGTTTACAACTTCAAAATCCACTACTCATCCTACCAGAATAAGCAACTGATCGTGTGGAGTCATGCATATGTATTAGCATTGATACCCTTTACCAAAAGTTCTGGCCGAAATGAGGTCCATATGGGGCTCATCGCGTGCGAGTCACAGGGGGTCAAACACATTATTTACTGTGTATTGTATAAAATTAAAATTAGGGTCAAATAGAAATCTGTTTAGCCCACTGATAGAACTGGAAGTCAATAATTACTTCATCACTTGACCCATTGGTTAGGGGTCAAAGGTCAAAATACTTCAATTATGTTACATTTCAAATCACCACTCTTACAGATGGAACGTGATTGTGTGACTTATGCATTAATTGACTAGAGGGAATTATGCCAAAAGGACATGGGTAGTAGAGATGGTTCATTGGTGTCATTTAGGGTTATTCTTCCCCGCCCAAATTACACTTGCTCTTTGCAAGAGCACTAAGTTAGTTTGTATTAGTGACTTGTGCAGTGGATGCTCTTTGTGTGTCTATAATTTTGTATATCTTTGAGTTGTATCTCATATTTTATTCTGTATATACTTGTGTTCCTACTCTGTTGTGTTTGGTTCTCCCTGGCGAATTACATTATCAATTGGGAGGATGGCCAAAATTGTACACCAAAAAAAAGATCTGGCAAGCAAAATGGACAAGCCGTGGTTGTTGTTTTTTGTGTTTTGTTTCGCTGTGTACACCGGGTTGGGGGGGGGGCAGGGGGCAAGTTGTCCTCCTTCTTTTTTTGGATTCTGATCAAAAGCGGTCGATCCTTGTAATGTCGACCAATAAACATATGCTTTTAACTTCTCCATTTCTCCTTTTTGGGCAATTTAGCCCCATACCCTTCTACCGTCCTATTATGTTTGGGCAAAATTAATATGAATATTTCTGTGTCCGATGTGTTCTACCGCGCTCTACTGCCGCATTTTCCTTGTCCATGTGTGTCATTATCCCTGTTTATTTGTGCTAATTCCAGCATCTGGGATATCGACCCCCTTTTGAACATGTTTTGCATCGCTCTGCGTGCACGCCTTGGAAATTTGCCCCCTTGGGCCCCGACTTTATTCTGCATGTAGTGTGTGTACAAGGGAATACATATACCGAGTTACCGCCCCTAATGTGGATCAGAAAGTCCAAGGTTGCCCCTTCTTCCGTTTGGGGTTCGGAGTATCCACCTATCCAGGACAATCGCCACGCTCGCACTACACTCGTGAGTTTATTCCGTATACCTGTCTCCACCCATTGTGTATGTCTTTAAATAGAATTCCTTTTCTCCTGTCGAATATAACTTTATGGTTAATGTGAACTATCCGAATTTGTATCATCGTCGTAACCAGTGGATGTATTTAAACTCTTATTTTGAGAGACGAAAAGTACTTAAAATGTGAGTAATATATGGGATCTTGACAAAAGAATCAGCACATATGTGTACTAGTTTCAGATTGTTTTCTGCAATCCTACAAGGCCTCGATTTAGTATTGGTTTCAGTTTTGTTTTTGCCAGAGTAGTTCTTGATATCTCCAACCTTACCTTTTAATTATACTCATTATGTCTCAAAGATTTTGTACCTCCATCCCTCCTTTGCTAACGTATTCTTATTGGATGGACTGTTCGCACGCCCATAAGCCTCGTCCCCTCCATTTTGCAGATTTTTTTAAATCATATCTACATCTATGTTAGTTTCCATGATTGCTGTGTGTCTATGACCTTTTATGGTTCCTCCTTAACCCCCACTTCAATATTTCCCCGAGCGGTAGCCTAACCACGTCCTTGCACCTTATCGTCTGTCCTATTTTCCCCTGCGTTGTGTAGGGTTCCACTCCTCGTCATCCTCCAAGGAATTGGAGTCAAAATTTTTTACATGAAAATTGTTTTGTGCGATAGTCCCCATAGGTTAAATCGGCAGATCTCTTCGGTCTTCCATGGTGGTAGAGGGGGGTTGAAAGTCACGCCGCCATGTTGGAGCACACAGACGGTGCTGGTGGTTCGTCCCGAAACTCCAGTTGTAAATCTATGTGCATGCTAAGTCATGCCTGAGTGGATCAACTTATCCCAAGCACTGTGTAAATGGTATGAAAAGGTCTATTATGTAGGACCATACGCATGGTTGGTATACACGTAGGGTTACGCATGAGGTTCGCGAACGGACCCATGGTTACTATGACATATTCGCCTATGAATTGAGTACGTCTCCGTGTGTGTACTCTCACACAACCATTGTCTGGAGCATGGTCGATTGTAACTGCACGCTACCATAAAACAAAAAAAAAAAGGTTTTTTTTAATGCTATTTTCTTTAAAATTCCCCTCTGAGGTTTCAATTTAAATACAGTTTGTAAATGAATCTTGATCAAATGCGAGAGATCTCTTTCTGGGTAGAGACGAGGTTTTCATACAACTTTAATATTTGAAAAACATTCCATAAATGGTTTTATTCACTCTTGTCGTGCCCACTTTTCATCTTTACAATCACGGAAGCGGACCCCAGTCTGTGTTTCGGGGAAGTTGTACTACCTAGACTAACACACAAAGGCCCTTACCTCCTTTTGCGGTTGTTTGTATGATCGCCAGGTGGCTAAGTCATTTCCTACTAGGGACCGGAGGGATCATGACGTCATCACGGAATAAAACCTATATGACGAAATGTACGGGCAAGCTATTTGTAAACCACTTTTGGGGCGTATATTAAGATAGTTAACCAAAGTTATGCATTTTATTGAGCATTTGTCCGCAATGATTATACTTTGTTTTACATTGGTACGCGAAGAAGGGGTTTATGTTATATTACAGATGATAAAACAATCCTGAAACGGATCAATAAATTTCGGCAAAAAGTTTCTCTGGTGCGTCGTCATGGGTCATGCTCATACAAGATCAGGCTTAGGTTTAAGAGCTTTTTGGTGATGTCACGTATATAGAGGTTTCGAAGCTGGAATTTACAGTGAAATGAAATACTTGTTCATCGCAGCGAGTGCAGTCGTTCTTTTGCTTTGATTTTTGCGGTGCCACTCAATGTATTGGTAGAGCTATCTTTTGAACATGTTCAGTAGAGAGTTTGGAAATGACGTTTTTTAACAAATGGTTTGAAGAAAATAGAAGTATTAACTGAAATCTATCTGGACCAGAGCGGATAGCCTCTCCCAACATTACACTTACCAAAAATAGTGGTCAGTATATGAATGACATTTCTAAGCTTGCAAAGCCTTTCACCGTGGGCACAATTTCCCCGGGGACACTTGTTATTGAAATCTATCAAAATTGAATAGAATATTGTAATTACATATATGACCCGAATCCATAACAATTCAACCCAAAACGCTACTTCTTTGCGTCACGTTATAGAGGCTTGTATTTGGTTGATAGCTCGGGCTTAAAGGTCAAAGGACAATGCGACGGGGTCATGGGACAAAATGTGCGTGAAAATGCTGTTCTAGGCACTAATGAACATGTTTATGTGACAATGATATTCAAATAGAATTACCTAATGTATCATAATCTGACCACACGGAATCTAGCGGTTACTTCGGATCATTAAAAAATTTAAAAGGATAACTCCATATAACAGGCAGCCAATATCTCCTCTTAAACAGCTATGTTTATTTCTGACTTTCTTTGGAAATATCCTGTGCTTTTCAGTCACCAAAAATAGTTTATGCGGCGTGTTTAGTATGAAATAGGGACACTACTGGGCTATTTGTGTTTTGGTGTTCACAGGATTGCCA